>PVJI01002338.1:0-49049 GCA_004026765.1 Micronycteris hirsuta
CAGTGCCTCTGCCCTAACGTCAGTCAGCTGCCAGCCTCACCCTCCGGAGTCCCACACAGATGGGTCCCAAGTCCTCTCCCGTGTCCCATTATCAAATCCACTTCAGCCCCTTAGCCTGACATTCAGCACCTCCCCTGCTGGGCTGCAAGGCTGGCAAGCATGTTTTCCATTGCTCCCCCCAGCCCTCCATTCCCCACAGTGCAACCGAAACTGGCCTCTGGAAAGGTCTTCTGTGTTTTTGCTTCTGCACCTCTGCCCCTGCTGCCCCTTCCCCTGGAATGCCCTTGTTCCCTTCTCCCTCTGGTGAAATGCTGCTGTCTCTCAAGTTCTCCTCCGTAAGCCTCCAAGAGTCCCTCTCCACGACAGCCAAGTAGACTCTTGGTCTCATCTGTGATTAACTTGGGGTAATGGATGTGAGATGGGGAAGACCACTCATTCCATCTGTGCCTCAGTTTCCTTGCCAACAAATGAGGAAGTTATAATATCACCGGTATAGAATGGTTATAAGGATTACATGAATTAATATATGTAAAGCTTTTAGTGCCCCACATAAAGCAACTGCTCAACATGTGCTAGCTATTATTATTTTTTTCCTTAGCAGACGCTCTGTGCCTCCTTACAATACTAATCTTAAACTTTCTTGAATTAAAGTCATTTGGAGATTTGTTTATGACCATAACCCATTATTTGAAACACTTTAAGGCCACACGTGTTTTGGAATGTGGCAATTTACAGATTTTGGAAAGCTTTTACACTGAGCAGGCCATCCTTGCTGCGGTGGGATCTGCATCTCCACCTGTGATCAAGCATGTTTCAATTTCCACTAAACAGGAGTGCTGATGTGGGGAACATACTAAGAACCTCGTGGTTCTCTGCCCTGGAGCTCTCCACCCACGGGTCCCCTTGGCGGTCTGGGACCGCACCAGAGGCCTGGCTCGGGGGACCGAACACCTGCAGACACCCCCTTACCAGTAGGACACACTGCTGAAAAGCACAGTGGCGATGATGCTGAAGGGCAGGGCGTGCAGCGCGTAGGCCAGCAGCATCTGCCACTTCTGGTACAGGCCGTCCTGGCTCTCCTGGTCGCTGACAGCTCGCAGCACGGGAACTGTGCACGGAAGGTAGGTGGCAGAACAGTGGGTCACCACGCAGCTGGGTGGGGGAGGGCTAGCCCCAGCTGAACTGGAGGTCTGTTACCGGAGCTGGGTGGTGAGGACCAGCTGGGGCTCTTGGGGCTCTCAAATTATCGAATGAGGGGACCTGCCATCTGTTGAGTTATGATTACCGCCCCCCACCCCAGAAATCTGCACTCTATCTGAATTACACTACGGTTGCAGACATTGTCATCATTTATTTCCTTCTCCCTAAAGTGGGCGGAAGGGTGTCACCAATTCAAGAATGTGCATGCAAAAGGAGCACAAATGAGAGACAAGAGCCACTTCATCCTCTTTTTGTGCAGGGTCTTGATACAGAACAACTAGGTATCAGGCAACTAGGTATTGCTTCTGGACTCCCACTGAGTTTGACAATTAGGTTCTGGCTGTACTAAAATAGGCTCCAAAAAGAATGTAACAATGCTGCCCTGGCTGCTGTGGCTCAGTAGACTGATTGCTGGCCAGTGGATTGACTGCCGGCCTGCGAACCAAAGGGTCACTTGTTTGATTCCCAGTCAGAGCACATAGCTGGGTTGCGGGCCAAGTCCCCAGTAGGGGGCACATGAGAGGCAACCACACATTGCTGCTTCTCTCCCTTTCTTTCTCCCTCCCTTCCTCTCTGTCTAAAAATAAAATCTAAAAAAAAAAAGAGAGTGCTAAGTTGCCCAGGTATCTGGGCCCCCTGGATTGCACAGCCTAATGGCCAAGCTGGATACCAGGAACAGTCTTTGATAAACCTCTCCAAATCGTGCCCATCAGCATCTCATAACCTCATGTTTCCCTGGAGCCTTAGAGACCCTCAGAGAGATCCACTTGATGAGCTAATTCACCCTAGAGGTTAGTAGCTCAGTAGTTACCTTTCCCAGAGAGAGAATCTGGGTTGAGCTCAGAGAAATATCCTGGTAACAGTGGAGTCTTGCAAGGTGACGGCTGGAGAGGGGAAATATTCAGGGAGAGAGGAGCCACCACACCCCTGCCCTCCAGGGTACACGTCCCGGCATGGCACTTACACAGATTCACCGCGTTGAGCATGCCTGTGTAGGGCATGGAACCCACAAACTGGTACAGGAGACCCACGCGGTCCTGGACAGCCCCTTTTAGCACATCGTTCTGGACCCGTAGAAGGAAGAAAATGACGAACAAACCCATGATCAGATTCTGAACCAGACGCATAATCACTGCCAGCTTATTTCTCATTAAGTTTCTCGTCACTCTCCTGAAAGACAACACCGTTTTAATTCCTTTTCTTTCATTGGTGGATGCCTAAGCACCTAAAACAGGGTGAGTCTCTTACCTCAAGAGAACACACAGTTTAGGGAGAGTTCCAGGGGAGTCCTTGGTTTTGAAAGGAACCATTGGTAACATTTTCAGGTGTTTTGTTTTTTCAATATACTCCAAGATCTTGTGATAAATTGCTGACTCTTTGTAGGCAGATTCAATCATCTGGACTCTTCTGTAGGTTTCCATTTCCCGTTCTTTGCTTTGGGTATCCACTGATGTCAGGTCCACTAAAATTTTTTTCCCCAAAGAAGTAACCCATGTGTTTTTAAAGGCACATAAATACACAATGGCTAATCATACATGTTTGTGTTTCATCTTTGGTTTAGGATCACTAGCTGTGATACCTCACCCCACCAGAACAATACCTGTTCTTAATGTCTACCTATAACATCAGAATATTTGAAAGCTAATACCAGGGCCATGAGAATCCCACTGGGGCTGTATGGAAGAATCCAGAAGCTCAGCTAATTTTTTTCTGATGAAGTAGGCATGCCCCAATTTAAAAGAGATCTCCCACCTCATTCTGACAGGTTATGGCAAGTTAATTGACCCAACCAAATTAATGTCTTGAGGATTAAAAACATGGAAACAAAACCAAAAATAAAACCCTGGTGCCATCCAGGCAGAAATCTGAGATAATAAAGTTAAAAAAAATTAAGATGGTGGGAAATATGAATAAAAACTTACTATAAAAATCAAAAGGGTTTGAATGTTCAGGACAAGGGTAGCCGCAGCCACTGAAGAACTCAAGCATTTCCCCCGGCGTCCCACAGAAAAGCAGCTCTCCGAAGCTCAGGATGGCGATTTTGTCAAAGAGCTGATTGAGCAACAGATGGTATTAGTGTATAATCAAGTCACCATGTCCTAGGCCCTGGTGGGGTAGCTCAGTTGGTTAGAGCATCATCCTGATATACCAAGGTTGTGGGTTTGATCTCTGGTCAAGGCAAGCAGTGAATGCATAAATAAGTGGAACGAATCAATGTCTGTCTGTCTTTGTCTCAAATCAATAAAGAATTTTTTAAAAAGTCATTACATTCTCATAGAGAAAGGTTTCCAAGAAGTCAATCTTTTCATTGCATTGGTATTCTTGCTGAATCCTTTGGAGACACTCAAAATGCACCCTATTCTTTCCAGCATGGGCCGCCCCTGAGCATCCAGCCTGTGCCCACATCACACTGGGGGAGAGGAGGACTGAGCCTGACCAGTGGACCTGGGTATGCGTCCCAGCCGTGCCACTGAGTGAGTAGGTCCCCTTGGACAATTTTTTAAAAAAATCTCAGATTATTGTCTATAAAAGGCAAATAATAGCTCCCTAAAAGGTTCCTGGGAGGACAAAGAGAGAATTTTGGAGGAAAAATATATGAGTTAGTGGGAAAACACAGTCTTTGAAGCCAACTGGACTTCCAATTCCAGCTTCTTTACTGTGTGATTGTGGCTCAGTTTTGTATCACTTCTAAGTCTCACTCTTCTCTGTAAAGTGGAAATACTGATATGCACCTCACAGGACTGTGTGGGTTCATGAGCTGGTGCATAGAAGCTATTTGGTAAGTGGTAGGTGCTGAAGGAAGCGAGCTTCCATCCGTTGCTCTTCCCCTATCAGGAGCCATTGGCTCCAAGCGCTCTGGTTGGCGAGTGCTAACTGATCTCTACCCCATGATCCTCAGCTCAACACACACACACACCACCCTTGACGAACTGAGCAGGAACAGGAGATGTCCCCCCTCACCTGGAAGAGCTCGGAGCGGGGCTGGTGGATGGTGAGGATCACGATGCGGTCCCTGCGAGCCAGCCCTGCCAGGAGGACGATGATCTGATTGGCAGTCATGCAGTCCAGGCCCGTCGTTGGCTCATCAAACAGCATGACCGCTGCCGGCAAAGGAGGGGCAGACTTCAGAGTCTCTGCTGAGCCCAACTCTGTGTTCTAAACTCAGAATTTTGAACGCTTCCCAACTTGAGCTGTTTTTCCCCATCCAAACAGTGCATAGTGAGAATTGCCTGCCTGTAAACTGTCTCTGCCCGAGTGAGCCCAGGAGAAATAACCTGGCCAGGGAGGACGCAACTCCCAGCTCTAGAGCACATTTCAGGTGTAATCATTGAGGGAACAGGGCAGCAGCCAAATCCAGCCTCTCACGTGATATAATGGACTCTTTGGGCTCCGTCCAGGAGACCCTGAGAGAACAAGGGCTGGCACCATGTTGTTTTTAAATGGCTGAGAGGTGCCCTGACCAGTGTGGCTCAGTGGGTTGGGCACCCTTCTGGAAGGCAAGGGGTCACCGGTTCAATTCCTGGTCAGGGCACATGCCTCTTAGAGCATCATCCTGATATACCAACCAGTTTGTGGTTCGGTCCCGCCCAGGGAGTGTGCGAGGGGCAACGGATTGATGTTTCTCTCTCAAATCAACGTTGCTCTCCCTCTCTCTCTCCCGCCCTTACCCCCTCTCTAAAAACAAATAAAATTTTTAAAAGGCTGAGAGGAGGCTAGTTAAAGAGACATTACCGCAGTCCGTGGCTAGCACTTTCAAACACTAATAAGGTCTTTGGCACTGCGAAAAACTAGAACTCATGAAATCAGGTTTTTTAGAGGATTTAACTATAGTTTCTTTCTACCCTAAAAGTGGCAAGCACTCTTAAGAGCCTCTCTCTTACTTGCCTTCTAGTGAGCAACCACCACCTGGAGAGTAGGCAGTCTTATCCCCACCCCGCCCCCAGCGTGAAAAGTGTCCAGGGGCAGTGCGTCCCCTTCTGGGTGCATATCACAGTGAGGTTCCCCAGGTTGTGGGGAGAATGACCAAACCAGGCAGCCAGGGGACAGGCTGCCCATCTTGACAGCCCCTCCCCTCTACCTGATCACTTTCCAGTAGGACTTTTCAAAGTCCTACTTTAATTCCCGCCATTTCATAAATACTTCTAGTCACACCAGAGCTCAGGGCTCCCTACAGCAGACACAGTAGCTCTTCTCTTATTCGAGGCAACGACACCCAGGGCAGGGCCCCACGTCCATGGAAGATCCTAATTGAACATTAAAATGCAAGTGAGCACTTCTGAGTCCAAGAGTCGTTTGGTGCTTGGATGATGAAAGGGTATTCCAGAACTACATAGTACTTTCAAGAAAGTTGGGTCTGCAGTCTGAAAAACCTCAGTGAAAACCCCTTTCCAAATGGAGGCTGAAGAAAGCGCCTGTTGTACCTGCAGCCACGTGGAAGATGCCTGGGCGGCAGCTAGAGGCAGTTCTGGGTGCCACTTACTGGGATCCTGGAGGAGCTGGGCTGCGATGGAGACGCGGCGCCGCTCGCCACTGGAAATTCCCCCATAGTTATAGTTGCCAATCAGTCGGTCTGCCACGTGGCTCAGACTCAGCTCGGCCATGACCGCCTCCACCTGTAAGAGTCACAAAGCCCGGGAAGGCTGGTCATGGTGGGGCGGCTGTTCCAGGGTACAGCCTGAGGCTGGCGTAGGAGAGGCCACACACCTCCCGTCAGGGCTGGGGCCACCTTCAGACGCACCACACCCTGGGGAAAGCATGCCTATTGCAACAAAATCCAACTTGGTTCCAATCACAACATAATACACGGAGCTGACTAAAATAAATAATATGAATTGTTTTTAAAAGTCCTTAGAACAACAAAAACTGCTTACATTTGCTTCCGGGAAATTCTCCAGGAAACAACAGAAACTTCACTGGACTCCTATTTTCAGTCCAAGCTATAACGGAAAAGTCCCCCAAAGGCATTGCTACAAAATAGCTTGTTGGGTTTTTTTTTAATGTTTGGTTTTTGAAACTTTATTAGGATAAATGTTTTATATGTTTAAAAAATCCAATTTGTTTTAAAATAAAACTGATTTCCCTTAATGTAACCCAAATAAGTCCTGGAGTCCCCTATGGTCCAATTTCAGTGTGGTTTTGAATCAAAAAAATAGAATCGAACTATCAAAAGTAATTGAAAGTAATGCCAATCTTTACTTGAATCTCTTCAAGGACTTCAAAGGGGACCTGATCTATAACCTGCAAACATACTACTTAAAATTTCTTCTCCCCCGATTCTCTTCACTCTGCTCATATCCTGCAGCTCCCTTAACTTTCTCTTTACTCCTCATTCTCAACCCCCCACAACAGTAACTAAGAAAATTCCTTACTGACTCTCTGATCAAGAAGGTTGGTCTTTTCCTCTCCTTCTTTCCTTCCTCAGCTGCAGAAGGCCCAGGGCCAATCAGAGAAAGGGAGTGAGAGCAGTGAGCTATATGCTAATGATTTTGTTCCCATATACCTCTAAGGAGATTGTGTTACTTTTATAATGAAAAATAAAAGTACTGCATAAAAAAATAATAAGAGAAACTAGATCAGAGTAAAAGGGGGCGATTTGCAGAGCAGTGTCGCACAGGACACAGGGCAGATGCAGCTTTGACCAAAAGACGAGACACATCTAAATTGATACAAAGCCATAATAACAAGGAGGCCAAACATGCATAAACAAACCGGTACGACTTGTGGAAAAAGGAAAGGTCTCCTCCTGTCATCAGAATAGAAGGGTCCTGGAACGGAGCTCTCCCGCACTGGCCGGGTTTTCGCACTCCCCAGCCAGCGCAGATCCCTTTCATCTGCTCTGCAACAGCAAGAAAGGAGTAAAGCTTGTCCCTCCTGGCTCGGAAGGAATGGGTGGACAGAGGAGACATGTACTTCATCTGTTTCAGATGTCTCTTGCCTGGGTGGGAAGCCTGTCCCACATTTTACAAACACTACTTGGAATGGAACTCAGAGTATTAGAAGGGGCCACTGGGACAACGGGGATCCCCCAGAGTCGTCAGCCTTCCCTGTGCTATGTGTCCCCAGAAACCTATTCAGTTCTCACACATCCAGGAGAGACGTATCACAATTCTATATGGTAGAGAGGAGGAAACAGACCCTCAGAGGATAACTTGCCCAAGGTCACGCCATTTGCAAACAGCAGGGCTGGGATCGAGAGCAGGATTGTCCACAGTTCTCTCAAGCAGTCCATGAAGCATGAGGTTTGGCCAAGAGCCCAGAAAACACAGCCTGCCCATGTCAACCACGGCTTACGTTCCGGTCCTCAGGGGACTGAAGCAGGTCTGCTGTGCTCCATCCTCAATTATCACCAGCACTTCCTTCCCATCAAATGACATTGCAGGATCTTACACTCTGTGGACTGGTTGCTCAGAAGGTGCTCTCAAGCAGGGAAAACCTCTGCAGGACATTTGGGGTCTGCCAAGGGGAGGAACCATTCACCAGGAGGCAAATTTGCTATCAATTGATTTTAAGATAGCCATAACTTTTCTGAATATTTATGCAAATGTGCATTTTCTGGGGGAAAGAGCTCAGTGACTTTCTCAGGTTCTCTCGATGGGGTAAGTGACATAAATGGATCACTAAGTCAGAAGAACCCATTTATGACTGCCTTTCTCCCACCCAGACAGCAATGGGCTCTTCTCCTAAACATGTTAGAGAGATAAATACTAAAGCAAGCAGAGCAGAGAGAGAGCCTACAGAGGGGCTCACCTGTCACTCACTGTCAGGGCCACTCAACCATGTATGTGAACATGCCTGTGCCCCTGTGGGCTGCAGACTCTGACCTGTCTCCTCAGACCACAGTGGGGCTCAGGAGACCCCTGGGGGCTCAGAGCAACATGATGGAGCTGCAGGGCCTGGGGTCAAGTCCAGCTCTGCCAGTCCCAGCTGTCCAATCTGAATCTCCTTGGATATCAGGAGCTAACGCCTCCCGCACAGGGTAGATGCCAGAGAGAAATGAGATACTGTGTATGAACAAGGCCGATTGACACCAGCCCATTACAAGAGCCCAGAATTTAACCTGGTGGAATAGCAAGAACCCTGCAATGCCTTGCGAGCACTCTCCAGTAACCTTCAGGGAAGAGTCAGTCTTAGGCATCGCTCTGAGAGGATGATGACCCTTTGAGGGCTGGGGCCCTTGCCAACGTGCGTTTGGAGTGAAAGCTATACTGCAGAACCATCCAGGACTCTCAGACAGACCTAGTTCCACCCTCCAAGCCCTGCCTGAGAGTCCAGTGCAGGGACAAGACGGGCAAGTGTCTGCGGACAGGCTCAGCAATGCCTAATAAAAACAAGGTCACTTGCTTCACCCTCAGCTGAGATGGAGGATTCCCTTGGAGCCTCGATGGCACTAAGAAAGGCCAGCCTTGGAGCCCGAACTGCAGATGTAACTTGTGTGCCCAGCAGGAGCCCGGCTGAGGCCTCGGGGCAGGGAGGCCTCTGGGGCAGATGTTGCTGGCCTCCTCTGGCAGCTCTGGGGCCCACTTCCCAGGGAACTGTGCCCGCTTGCATGGCACATTCATCTGTCCTCCATTCCCTGAGCACTCCTGTCCAGGCCTTCAGAAATGAGGACGTTTCCAGGTGAGGTCCCTGTGGCTATTTCCAAATTAGGTGCATTTAAAGAAACATAAAGATGTACGAAGAGGTGACAATCCAATAGTTCCTTCCTTCATTACCTTAATCCAGTTGGATGAGGCACATTCAAGATGCCTCAAAGACAGGTGAGAGAAGTCTCAACAGGACGGACGGCAGGGCGAAGCACAGTGGGCACCTGAACCATATCTGTTCAAACACAGAGCTCCCAGGACAGCACCATCGGCGAGAAATACAATGCAAGCCAGGTGCAGAATCCCAATTATCTTACCGGCCACATTTTAGCAAGTAAAAAAAAGCAGGTGAAATTAATTTTCTTAATATACTTTAACCCAGCACAGCCAAAAATTGCTTCAAACTATAATCAATATTTTTTAAATTATTGAGCTATTTCACATTCTCTTTCTCACGGTTTTTAAAATCCTGTGTGCACTGGACACTCACAGCACATCTCAGTTAGACTAGTCATATTTCAAGTGCTTGACTCCACGCATGACTAGTGGCTGCAAGTGGGGCGGTGCAGGTCTAGACTCAAAAGGGGCAAAGAGTGAAGGGAACAAATGGGCAAATAGAGGGAAGAGTGGGTGCGAAGCCACTGGGGTTGCGCCACTGGGTGCCCAAACCCCGGCCGCAAGCCCAGGCCACTGTGAGGACAGGCAGCACGCACCTTCTTCTCGATGAAGGCCCGGGAGCCACCGCGGATGGCCAGCTGCGCCGTGTAGCCCAGCGTCTCGCGCACGGTGAGGCTGCTCAGCAGAGTGTCGCTCTGCGGGAGAGGGAGGCGTCAGCGTCGCCCCGGCCCCGGGCTGCAGTGGGCTGGGGCCGGGGACGCGCCCACCTGCAGGACGTAGGAGAAGCAGTCCTGGAACTGGTCCCTGCGCAGCGCGCGGCCGTTCACGCACACCTCCCCGAGCAAGGTCCCCTTGCGCCGCAGCCTCCCGGACATGGCGTCCAGCAGCGTGGTTTTCCCCGAGCCTGGTGGGCAAGGAGAGAAGGCCCTGGAAGAAGTTCCTCCATGAGACATCGCAGGACCTTCCCAAGACCCTCAGGGGACCAGTCCTGCCTGGGTCCGGCCCTGACTCCTTCTCTCTTTAGCCTCGTGGGTCAAACTCTCATGGCACGAATGAGTCTTTCCTGCTTTTCCCTTGAGGAAGAGGAGGCACAAGCCATTTCTCTCATTCTGTCGGTACCAGACGGGCTGTGTCTGCCTCTTTATTTGCTTTAAAGCTGTTTCCCTTTGAAAAAAACGACATAGGCTCAAAATAACAGGAAAACCAGGGCTCTTGGGATCATCTGGTCGTAGACATCTTAATTTGTTCCTGTGGTCCCCTGGGATGGTCTGGTGGTCCCTGAAAGTAGGGACACTGCCTAGAACCCTTTTAATCAAGTGTATTCTGGGGACCGGCGGCATCAGCATCCCCAGACAGCTTGTTAAAAGTGCAGAGTCTCAGGCCCCGACCCACAGCCGTGGAATCAAAGTCTGCTTTTTCACAAGATCCCTGGGTAATTCCCATGCATATCAGAATTTGAAAAGCTCCAGCTTAGCAAGCCCTTTGGTAAAAACCACATTGGCTTCAGCCAGCACTGACAGCGGTGGCACAGCCCAGGGGTTGTTGCTAGGGCCTTTCCCACCAGGGAGCTGCACTGAACCAGCTGCCTGAATGTGATGGCCTGTGCAAAACCGAGAGAAAATGTTTTGTTCCGAAATTGTAAAGAAATTGCTTGTTGCTGCAAAGGGTGCAAAGATGAAGAAGCCAGACACACACTCTTAACAGCTATCTTCTACCCCGTGACGGACAAAGCTCAGAATTCACCCCAGCATGTTCGGGTAGAGAGAGGTCACTGTGGGGAAGCAAGCAGAGCCATTGTAAAGGAATGAAGTGTGACTTCATGGGGGTTGTCTTTCAAAGTGTGCCCTGAAATTTCCCTGTCGCCGTATCAGGCCTTGCATGTGGTTCTCTGGCTAGAAGCCTCCCTGGCCTTACCTTTCTGGCATCCGACCTCAGCCCTGTCAGAAGCGCCCAGCGTCCTGTAGCCTGGATGCCGGTCCCACCACTACATCGGAAGCAGGCTCCCTGTGGTCAGCAAGGTACTTCCTTGTGGCCAAAGACAGTGGGCACCTTCCTGCATGTCGTCACACCTCCCAGCAACTTCCAACAGTGTTATTTGCCCTTTTCTGTAAATTTCTCTCTCAGTTTTGATGCCACTTCCTCCTCTTGGTTTAGTCCTGCTGGTCTGGCTGCTCTTTCTCAGTCGCCTGTGAGTGACACTCAGGGTCTGTCCTGGGCCTCCTTGCTTTCCCCGTGTCACACGTTCTCACTGAGCCACAGCCAGCACCAACCTGCCTGCCAGCATGTGACCCCCCAGCCCTCTCCAGCAGCCTCGGCTGGCTTCTGACTACAGCCTCATCAGCCATCCCAGGCAGAACTATCGGGCTGTTTCCCAGTTTCTGGCTCAGAAAACCCTGTGAGATAATAAATGACTTTTATTGTTTTAAGCCAGTTAGTTTGGTGATACTTTTTTTTTACATGGAAATAGATCATTAATATAGTCTTTTCTGAACTTGTGTCAAATATTTATTAACTCATTAATGAAGGTACCGGCGGGATGAGAAAGCTCATTTTATACGCTATGTATAGTCAGTGCAGACTAAAAGGTTAGAATGAGCAGCAAAGTTAGACACAGAAATGGTTAATGCCCTAGACATGACACCAAAGACAAATTGGACTTCATAAAAATTCAGCAATTTTTGTGCATCAAACAACACTATTCTTAGTGTAAAAAGGCAATCCACAGAATGGTAGAAAATATTTGGAAACCATATACCTGGTAAGGGGTTAATTCCAGAATATATGGAGAACTTCTAAAGCTGAACAACAAAAAACAAACAACCTGATTCAAGATTGGGCAAAGGACTTGAATAGATGTTTTTGTAAAGATATATAAATGGCCAATAGGCACATGAAAAGATGTTCAACACCACTAATCATTAGGGAACTGCAAAGCAAAACTACGATGAGATACCAGCTCAAGCTCATTAGGATGGTTGGTTACTATTAAAAAAAACACCAGGAAATAACAAGTGTCGGCGAGGATAGGGAGAAATTGGAACACTTGTGCCCTGTTGGTGGGAATGTACAATGGTACAACTGCTGTGGAACACAGTATGGCAGTCCTCAAAAAAGTAAAAATAGAATCACCATATGATCCAGCAATTCCACTTCTGCGTATTACCCAAAGAATTGAAAGCAGGGTTTCAAAGAGATATTTGTACACTTTTGTACATGGTGGTATTACTCACAACAGTGAGAACCCAAATATCCTTCAATGGATGAATGGATAAGCAAAATAGGAGATATATCACACAATGGCATAGTATTCAGCCTTAAAAAGGAAGGCAATTCTGCAACATGCTACCACATGGATGAACCTTGAGGACAGTATGCTAAGTGAAGTAAGCCAGTCACAAAAAGACAAACATTGTATAATTTCACTTATATGAGGGAATGAGAGTAGTCAAAATTATAAAGGCAGGAAGAGTAATGGTTGCCAGGGGCCAAGGGGAAGGGAGGAGTTAGTGTTCAATGGGTACAGAGCTTCGGTTCTGCAAGATGAACAGAGTTCTGGGGATGCACGGTGGTGATGGTTGCACAATACTGAATGTATTTGATACCACTCAACTATGCACTTAAAAATGGTTAAAATGGCCCTGGCTGGTGTAGCTCAGTGGATTGAGCATGGGCTGCAAACCAAAGAGTCACTGGTTCGATTCCCAGTCAGTGCACATGCCTGGGTTGCAGGCCAGGACCCCAGTAGGAGGCACATGAGAGATAACCACACATTGGTTACCTCTCTTTCTTTTTCCTCTCTCTCTCTTTCTCTTTCCTCTCCCTCTCTTTCTCCTTCCCTTTCCCTCTCCCTAAAAATAAATTTTAAAAATCTTCTTAAAAAATGGTTAAAATGGTAAACTTGATGTTATGTATATTTTATTACATTAAAAAAGGGGAAAAAGAAACAAAAATGGTTAATGCCCACAGGGCAACAAAACCATGAGATTTGGGGTAATCTTGCCTAAAAGGACAGAAATCGTTTGTAACTAGTCTTCTGCAAGGGAACATGCAGCACAGGGTCTAGGTCCTAATCAATAGCAAATAATGAGCCAAATAAAGTTATCTTTCCCCAGAGTATTGGGTGACCCTAGGCAAGCTTGTACTCAACTGTTCTTTAGAGGATTTTGAACACCTAAGTCATCTTTTGCCTCACTCATAAAGATTTGATAAGCAATACTGCTTTAGCTAAGACACCGATGAAATCCTGTCATTTTATAAAACACAGAGTAATTTATGAAATTGATTCCTTGGCTTACTTATTGATTCACTGAATATTTATTGAGCACTTACTATGTGGCCAGCCCTGTTCTGGTTGTGGAAGATAAAGCAGGAGGGGTGGGGGGCTCCCACTCTTGTAGAACTCGCAGTCTCCTGTGAGTTCATGTTCAGTGTGAAAGGGTGGATGTTGTCATAAAACCATGATGAGGTATCATCAGAAACAAGCCCACGAGCCCCGGACCCCAGACCAAGAACCCCCAGCACTGTCCTGCCGGGGTGTGCGTGAAGCGCGACACCGCCTGGCGGGACGCGCTCTGAGAAGGTGGGTTCAGTCCTCGCTGTGTGCTACAAGCCGCGTTTTCACCCTACACTGCGAAGGCAGCAAGTGACAAATTATTACAGGAATAGCTCAGCTTTCGTTCTTTTCAAAGTGTGGTATAATTATTAAAATGAAAGTCAAAATGACCCTGGCTGTTGTGGTACATGAATGTTGTGAGAAATGGTTTAAAAATTGGAACTAGGAACAGACAGGAAATCTCGGGAAATTGGAAGTCTTAGTCAGTGAATTCCTTTTCATTTAATCTTGACACTGCCTTCACCATCCGGCTGTTGCCCCACACACACACCTCCACCCCCACAATCCCCCCAACCCCCCGCAGCAGGGGCGTGGCCGTGGATTTAACCCCTCACGCTGAAAGAGGCGGACCTTGTCTGTGGTAACCACAGACTTCCACTGCCCTTCACTGTTAAAGAGAGTAATGCAAGTGGAGAGTCAGGCCAGGTCAACAACTTGCAAACAAGAACTCAGTCAAGTGGCTCCTCTGTGAAGCCCATGTGTCAGAATCTTTCATTGTTAAAATGTGCAGGATGACACAGAGTCATGGACACCGTGGTGTGTCCCACAGATCTCTCAGGGCCGGTGCACCGTCCCGCAGCTGCTGCGGATTCCCGGCAGTGACCCTCGCAGGGCACCGCCTCCAGCCGTGGGAGCTGCCTCTCTGGGGGCCGCACCCTCCCGGACGATGGCTGGCTGAGGCAGGGAACCAGACAGGCACTGAATCCCGCCTCCAGTGTGGTTACCATGAAAGAGAAGAAAGATGCGTTGGGAAATAGGCACAGAGCCTCGCTAGAATCTGTGGTGTTTAATTCCTTTAAAAAAAGGATCTGAAGTAAATATAGTATGTTGTTAAGGTTTATAAAGTCTTGCCCTGGCTGGTGTGGCTCAGTGGATTGAGTGCCAGACTATGAACTGAAGGGGTGCTGGTTTGATTCCCCATTGGAGCACATGGCTTGGGTTGCAGGATAAACAAATAAAATCTTTAAAAAAGAAGATTTATAAAGCCAGATGTTAACACATGAACATTCTTTCATTTTCTATTCTTGTCTGTATGCTTGAAATATATCATGATTTAAAAAGACCAATGAACACAGGGAATAAATGAGTATCTTTGTGCTTATTACATTCTTTTTCATACCTCCAGGCAGCATACAGATCAGCGAAATTGTGTTTGTAGAGCGCCCATATATGCCAGGCACTGTGCTAGGTGCTTTTTGTACGAACTTCACCAGGTCTCACAGACCTGTCACGGGATTTCATTCTAATATCAAACTTGTTGCAACTTAAACTTCTTACAGACTTCTCCTAACAACTTAAACCCGTTTCCTCGAAGTGGTGTTCAAACCAAGGCGCAGCCTTTTTGGAGCCCTCACTGAGAATGTGGAGCCCCCCTCCTCAGCTTACCTGAGCTCCCCAGGATGCACATGATCTGCCCACTCTCCACGTACAAGGAGACGTTCTTCAGGACCTGCCTGCTCCACCGCTGCCGGCAGGATGCGATGTCCCACCAGGGCCCCGCGCGGTGGCTGTAAAGGAAACCCCAGGAGGGGAGAAGCAGAATGGGCTCTTGGGAGAGGCCACACCTTCGTCCCCCAGCACTGAGTCCAGCTCTTCCCCTCCCCAGTTGTCTCGGGACAAGTTTCTAAGGGTGTTTTAGCCTCAGCGTCCTCCTCTGCAGATCCCGGCCAGCAGTGACTGCAGATCACCTGTGTGTGGCACCTGCCCAGCAGCTGCTCTGAGAGCCAGCTCTCTGGCTGCTGGGAGATGGCAGTATTCCCTTGGTTAACCCTGCATTTTTTTTCACCAGGCTTCATTACACCTGGTGTTACAAGCACCCCTCCCTGTTCCCCAAGGCCTCTCCACCCACATCAAACAGGGTGTACAAGGGGGACACATGGGAAGGAGCAAGGGCACAAGGGTATGAGGCAGAGCACAGCTGCTGTACTTGGCATAGCTTCCAGGTCGTGCCTTGGGCAGGGTGGGGGGTGCACGGGGAGAGGCATTCACCCTTGTTCCTCATTTATCACTGGCGGCCCTTCCTTCTGCTCTCTCCACCATGATACACTCCACAGGGGGTCAAAGCAGCCATATCCCGCCCCTGTTAGTGAGAAGCCAGCAGAGGGGTGGGGCCGCAGCCATCCTGGGCCCTGCGCATCTTACCTGACACTGTAGGAGACATGGAGAACCCCCAGGCTGTGTCGAGGCTTTGATGCAGCTGTAGGAACCTCTTCTGATGAACACTGGAAGCCTTTGTTTATTTGGAGTCCTGAGGACCCCAGGGGGGTCAAAGGTGGGAGTTCACTCATGGTCAACAAGCAGCAAAGACAGGAGGACTTTCTGGTGCCGACCCTCCCTGGAGAGGCCTCCCCTGAGGAGACAGCGGCAGACTGCCCCGCCTGCTCCTCACCTGGCCCCGGAGTCTCTCCTGAGGCCTCCCCAGCCGTAGGACAGGGTTTGGCCACAGATGCCATTATCTGATGTACCTTTAGCCAGAACACATGCAGTGGGCAGAACACACATTCCGTGTTTGCGGGAGTGTTTGCCAGAGAGGAATGCTGGGACACAGACGGTGGCTCACCAAATGAGGGCCAGAGGTTGCTCAGCTCTGGGACAGAGAGAAAACATTGGCACTGGCAGGTGACAGCTAAGGTCCAAAGGAATCGGCAGCAAGGGGCACGGATGCTGCTGGGCCCCATGGCTGAGATGGCCCCAGAGGACACAGGGCTTGGGGTCAGGGCTGCTCCCCAAGATGCCTTGGTGAGTGCTGGGGAGTCACCTCAGTCCTGGTGGGTGGGGTGAATCGGATCTTACTTCCCTTCCTCAGGAAGCTCTGTCCTACCTGAGTACCAAGACCGCAGGCAGAGCAGGACAAGGCAGAAGGACTCCATTTCCTGGGCATCGAAGAGCTAGGGCTGGAGGTGGGGATGGTTGGGGGGGCAGATTCAGGGGTCCCTGAGACTCCTGGTGGGGGCCTCCATGGTCACTTCCTGCCCTGAGGTGTGCACCTGCAGGGAAATGAAGTTCTTGGCAACTTGGGCTGCCCCAGCTTTTTACAAATGAGACTTTATCACAGAACTGTGCTCACACACACCAAGGTTCTGAGGGGTCTCCTTTGTCTGTGTGGGTGTCGAGTTCAGAAGCTCAGTGATAGTAAACTGGTGAGATAGGAGAGCA
The DNA here is from genome assembly GCA_004026765.1 of Micronycteris hirsuta. NCBI lineage: Eukaryota > Metazoa > Chordata > Mammalia > Chiroptera > Phyllostomidae > Micronycteris > Micronycteris hirsuta. The sequence continues at coordinate 16,669 of PVJI01002338.1, forward strand.
GGTGGCGTTTATGCGAATATCAAAATTTCTGTGCAAAATCTCTGTGCAAAATATCGCTACAGCAGGCAGAAATCCCAGAGAGGGCCAAAGGAACAGGCGCCAGTCAGGGACCCAGAGGTTGGGGCCCAAGGTTTCTGACCTTGTTTTATATGAGAAATGTTTGCTGGGGAAATGGCCCTGGACTGACGTTGGGTTGTGGGTAGGGTTTGAAGCAGAAGGCTAAATGAGAAATTTGAAAAACAAAGATCCCCACCCTCCACCTTTGCCTCACCCCACCCTACCCTTCTGTCTTCGCCTGCTCTGGGGTAGAGGGAGCGAAAGACAGGGACCACAGGACAGGGAAGGCCTTAGACCCCTGGGCTGGCCTTGAGTTGCTGCCTTCAGCCAGGCCCAGGGGACCCGCCTTTCCCAGGGAGCTCTGCAGCCACAGCGAGCAACCAGCTCTGCTCTGGGAACGCCCCGTGGGGCCAGTCCCCGCCAGAAAGTGACTCCCTAGAGCCACAACCGCAGTGCTCACAGCCTGGATAGGGTATAGCTCAGGCTGGTTCAGGGGTGGCTACCTTTCTGCCTGGAAGGTCTGGAGCTCAGCTCAGGAGGCAGAGAACTGCCTGAAGCTGACATTCAGGAATGCTGTTTTTTCCAATTCTCTTTCCTCCAATTCTGTTACTTAAAGTGCCCAGAGAACGAGACGATGGGGGCTATGTATCATATGTCTAGACATTTTACAGTTGTTCATCAAGCTAAGAACTGTTAATTAAAAATAGTGTCTATCCTCTTACCTTCATATGCCTTTCCCTCAATCTGGAATGCCAAGTACAAATTTAAAAATTCTGAGACTTTGGCGCTGGCTAGGTAGCTCAGTTGGTTAGACACGCCGAAGTTGCCGGTTCAATTCCTGGTCAGGGCACATACAGGAATCAACCAATGAATGCATCAATGCAAGTGGAAAACCAAATCATCTCTCTCTCTCCAGAAGTCAGTCAATAAAATAAAATTAAAATTCTAGGACTTCTTGGAGGGACAAGTAGCATGCGCCAGCATGGGGAAACCAGCTTCCGGCCCCTACCACAGCCTGTCCCCCATCTCTGCCCAGCCCCTGCTCACACTCAGCCTCACACGCCCCTCCTGCCCACCCACATTCCATGCACGCTCTGCACTGACAAATGCCCCTCTGGCCTGGCGTGCCCAGTCGGGTGGTACAGGAGGACAAGCCTGACACAGGGCTCCCAGGAGCCCTGAGAGTGGGAGGGGGAGTCACTCGCACAGGGAATGTTGGGGTCCCGGGTTTCTGCAGCAGCAGTGCCCTTAGCCCGCAGACTCCTCCGTCCATGGGCACGGTCACGACCAGAGGAGGAGGAGAGGGGCTGAGGCCTCGGGGCAGAGCTGTGCGAGACCTGATCTGGACGTTTTAGAAAAGGCCCAGCTTGTGTGAGCTTCCCCAGGCACAGGCTCCTCATTTTAGACAAGGACCTTGTGCCCTGTGCTCCCCAGTTCCTTCCTCTCTGTGCTTCTGACTCAGGAACTTGATCAGAAGTTAATAGAAGGAGAAATTACAGTGTAGCCCAGCAGGAGCCGAGCTGGTTACCTACAAATAAACCTGCTTTTGCTTTTTTGGGTGTCAGCTGTCAGAAATTCAAGTGATGTTCTGACAGTCATACTGATTAAGATGTCAGCCGAATAGATATTTAAGTATTTGAAAAATACAGAGAGTTTGTCAAAACCTCAGGAAGAGTCTAACAAATCCTTCCTGGGAGCCAACGAAAATATTTCAAAATGGAAGAGAGGCCATAAGTTCTCTTTTTTTCCGAAAGTTGAGCTGCCTGTGTTGCTCCTGAAGGCACAGTCCCTCAGTGGTGGCCGGGTCTGGGCTGCCTCCACCTGCCCTGGTGAAGGGGCAGGGGAAGCCGGGGGCAGGATGCCCACACCGCTCTGCTGCCTTTTACTGGTCTTTCCATCCCGCTGCCTCTTTCCTCTGGGCCCCAGCTCCCTCCACGTCCTCAGAGCACATACCTGCCTGGAAAGGTGACCACCCCTTCCCGCCCCCAGGCTTGAGCTCCCCTCCACACATTGCTCCAGACTCCAAAAAGTCTGACCTGCCTTTCTCAGCAGCCCGGAAATCTAACCTAGCAGAAATTGTGTTCGCAGACACAATTTCTGAGCTAACTCATATCTTATACCTATTGACTGAGATCCTTCCTGCAGATATCTGCTGTTTAAAAACAAACAGACAAACAAACAGGATACATATCAGCAATTGATAGAATTTCTGATAATGTAACAAAATGAAGAGGTAAGACTAGGCAGTGTGAGTGCTGGAGGCGGAGGTGGTGCGTGGGGACCAGGGCCGCAGCCCTGCTGGAATCCTTCAGCTTTCTGATCTGCTCTTCACCTTCTCAGGAGCTTCTCGGCCCACCTCTCAGGGGGCAGACCCCCCTCCCCGCCCCGCCCCCACCTCTGGCTTCTGCTTTGGAGGCATTAGCAGCGGGGGGGGGCGGGGGTTGAGGGAGGAGTAGAAATCTGGAGTTCTACTCACTGGCCAGCTCTCTCAGTTTGAAAACGTATTTTGAAATATTTCAGACAGCTCAGTTGAAAGAATAGTGAACACCCATGTACTCGCTACCAATTACCAAAAGCTCTGAAGCCTGACCCCCACCCCTGTACCCCCATCCCTTTGTATTGCTCTCTGTTCCCCAAAGATAGCACCGCTTCTACCGAGTTAGAATCTTTCCCACGTTCTTCTATACACTTTAAGATTTTTATGGTAATAGTTCTAACTTTAAACAAGGCAAATAGCTATGGTCTGCCATTCCCATACTCCCCCAGAAATCGGGGGACTACCCGCGACGGGCCTGCCACTGGCTGGCACCTGTATTCATGCTCTTCCACTTCTGAGACTCTGCAGGGTCCTTTCTGAGGACCTCTCGCCTTCACCACTGCAGGGAGGCTTTGACAAGGACCGTCGGTGTTGTTTTCACACGAATCACAAAGTTTTCACGTACAGCACTTGGTATACACAGTGAAAACGCACCCCGATCGGGTGCCGAGGTCAGCCCGCCTCTATGCCTGGCCTGTGCTGCTCCGTCCTCATCACCTGTCTCATCCACTAGCATCTAAGCTTCTTCAAGGCTCTTTTTCACTGTCACATCCCACACTCCATGCCTGAAGCGTGACATGGGCCCCAGTGAGTGTTTGCTGGCTGCTTGACTGATTGAAGGGATGCATCTCTCAGAGAAGAAGACCGGAGTCAACAGGATCCCGTTCATGAACACACACTTTTCCCTGCACTACAGAAATAGAAGAAAATTTGAAAGCATTAAGAAACGGAAACTACTAGACACTGTTTTGTAGGGTTGTTTTTTTTTCTCAATGATTAAATGACTGAATTGATAAAGCAGAAGGAATTCAGAATTGCGGATGGTTAATACCATGCAAAGGTATCCACTGATACCGCACACCATTGATTTGTTTGATGTCTATCCAAGTACAGCACCCTCCGTCGATAACAGCGGCACAACGTTGTCCTCTCACACACTGCATGTGTGAAGTCTGTTTGGCCTGAGGAGCTCCCGAGTCTGATTCAGGGAAGAGCAGTTAAAGGGAAGCTCCCAGCTCAGGTCTTCCCAGAGCACAGAGGCTCACGAAGCTCCCTCCGGTCCTGAGACTGTCTTGTCCACCGTGGGCTGCTTGGGTTCACGTTCCACTGGCCTGCCGTCGAGGTTCTCAGGGGCCACAGCTATACTTTGGGGGCAAGTCCTAAAGCTCTCTCTGCAGGAAAGAGTAGATGCGCCCTCACTGAGGTTCCTATTTTCTTGGGCTCCACTTCCCCAAACCCATGTCTTGCCAAGTCAGGATCTCAGCCATGCCAGCTTCTGCTCTCACCTGTCATGTCTCCCTGTCTGCTTTATCCTGTGTCCTCAGCAGCTCCTGAAGGAGCCTCTCACCTTGTCATGCCTCCCTGCAGGGCCTTCAGGACAGCTTGTTCTCCTCTGAAAGTGACAACAGCCTGTACTTCACCTACAGTGGCCAGTCCAACACCTTGGAAGTCCAGGGCCTCAGCTACCAGGTAGAGGCACACCTAAGAACGAGGGGGAAGGAGCGGGCAGGGAAGTCCAAACAGTCCCCTAAGCGGGATGGGAGGGGCATCTTCTCCCAAAGACGGAGCCCAGTCCCAGCTGCTGCCCCTCGTGCTGGGTCCGAGGACCGCAGAGACTTCTTCCAGCTACACTTTCTGTAGCCGGAGGTTTTGAGGCATAAATAGAGAGTGAGGCCTTGGCTAAAACATGAAGCAAACTGTGTGACCCGATGGCGGGGGGAAATCTCTAGAACTCTTTTTTAGTTTCATATTTTGAAATAATTTTAGACTTTTGAAAAAGTTGCAAAATTCATACAGATTCCCCCCCGAGTTCCCACCACCCTTTGTCCCACTTCCCTGATGCAACATCCTGCTTCCCGGTGGCACAGTTATCAAAACGAAGATGTCAACAGTGGCACAACACCATGAACCAAACCATGGACTTCATGTAGATATTTTTTCATCTGTGCATCTTTTTTCGGTAAAACGTGCTGTCGGTGGAGCTTATAAAAACATTCAGAGTGCAAGGGTCTTCCAGGGACTCTCAGGAACCAAAGACCCACCTTTGCCACGCCTCCCCAGGGGCAAACCCAGGCGGCCCAGGTGGCATACGGTGGGGCCGGGGCTGGTGAACCTCTGAGGCCCAGCGCTGGCTCCCTGTGTGGCGAGTGGGACAAGCCAACCAGCCAGGCCATGACCGTCCTCTGTGCTGCCACACGCTGCCATGTGCCCCTGAGCAAGCTCCTCAGCTGCTCCGAGCTTTGTCTGTGGAACAGGGAATATAATCATGCCTGTGTAACAGCTTTGCAATGAAGATCGAGATAATGCATAGAAATGGCTTACCACAATGCCCTGCACACAGTAAACATTTGGTACATTATTAGTGCCTTACAATTATTATTGAGTAAGGACAGCATCATTTTACTTCACGTTGTATTTTTTTTCCTGTTCTGCTACTACACGTGTTTTCCACGTGTTATCATCAGACTTGGAAATGACAACTTCAGGTTCTTGACATAGTGGGCTCCAGCTTCTGAGTCTGGGAGACCCTGGTGGGGAGCCCCTGGGGCCTGCGGTGTGCCAGCAGGGCATGCCTGCTGTATCGAGCGGCACAGAAGCTGCCGAAGCTCCTGAGCCATTCAGCTCCTGAGGCGCCTTCCGGTGTCTCCCCACAGGTGGATGCGGCCTCCCAGGTGCCTTGGTTTGAGCGGCTGGCTCAGTTCAAGATGCCTTGGGCGTCTCACAAGGACTCGTGTGAGCTGGGCATCCAGAACCTGAGCTTCAAAGTGAGGAGTGGGCAGATGCTGGCCATCATAGGGAGCTCAGGTATCGCTGAGGGCAGAGAGTGGGGCAATGGGAGGCAGAATGGACAAATGGGGGCTTCTCATAGAACCCTTTACTGACCAGTGGAATACTCTGGCAGAGTAAATGAGAGCACAGGTTCTGGGTCAGACAGACCTGGGTTCGACTCTGCTCCCCCATCGACCAGCTCTCAGGCAGTTGCTGAGAATCGCTGGAGTGGAAGGAGGAGCGTGCCCCTTGCAGCTGCAGGCGGAGGTTCTGTCTGTGACACCTGTGTGGAGACAAGGCAGAAACCTTCCCAAGAGCATCAGGCAGCTTCAGAATGGAATGATCTTTTCAGGGGACTCCCCCGCCACTAGAGCATTCATGGTTCACCACAGTCAGATTCCCGGGCATGGTCACACAGCGAGTAGACACAGCCGGTACAACCAAGTCTGAGCTCAGCCTCCCACCAGGTCCAGATCCTGAGAGCGCCTCCAGCAGCCCCTCCCACAGGCCAGACTTAGAACTGCAGCACACCGGGGCTGCAGGGGGGCTTGGAGAACAGAGTTAGTTCCTGTCCCTGTCCTCTGCCTTTCCTTCTCCTTACTTGTTCAGAAGCAACTTCAGGGGAGGGTTTTTAAATTATCTAGCCTTCCGTATTTCTAGAGAGTCTTCCCCCGGCCTCTGCACACATGTGCGCGTGCACACACAAACACACACAGCCTGAGGACATCTGTTTCCAGCAGACCTGGAACTGAAACTTTGGTCCCCCGATTGTAATCTCAGAGCGAGGCATCGCTGCCTCTCGCAGTGTAACAGAAAGCACTTTCTCCCCTGAAATTAATCATTTCCAGATTAGTCAGCTTTCTGGACATCTGCTCCAGATTTTTACAGTCTTCGGATAGGGAAGTTCTGTTTATTGTCTAACCAAAGATCAGCTGTGTGTGAATGCACTTTGGAACCGGCCCAGCCCCACTCGCCAAGTCCCAGCTGCATGGCCCTGCCCCTGCAATTCTGACCTAAACAAGAAGAAGTCGCTACTTCAGAAGCCAGGTTTATTTCTATTTCTAACTCTGGCGGCCAACTCTTGTTTTAGCTGCTTTCTCTTCATGAACTAAGAATCTCGGAGACACTTGGGGGCTTTACCCGGTGCTTCCGCAAAGCCTTAGCGTCATGGTGGCTAACTGTCCGGTGCACCGCCCAGCCGCTGTCAGCTCCCTGGGGTGTCGCTGAGGAGGGGCTGTGGGAAGGTGGCCCCCCGCAGCCTCCGGGCCCTCCGACCCGCACGGCTCAGTGTGTTTAGCTTCAGGTTCACTTGGCTGAAATTATTAAGATTATTTCCTTGAGAGGTTTTTCCATAATGCTACCTGTGACTGTTACTCCATACAAAAAAATTCTGGTTATAATGCTAAAAAAACAAAATAGAACAGCTTCAGGCATTTTAGCTACATGGAAGCAGCAGCTCACAGGTGTTCTCCAGTGAATGAATGTACTGCTTTGGAGATTCCAGCCATTTCACGAGGGGCTTGAGTCCCGGGCGTTTTCTCCTGGCTCACAGGTGCTGGAAAGGCCACCCAACCCTTTCACAAAGTTTTATTTGGGAAACATGGCCTTTCCCCTTGCTGAATGGGAGTCCCACAGTCCCTGCGAACGTTGCCCAAGCTCCCCGTGCCCCCAAGAGGCTGGAGTTGACACTGTGGCCGAGCAGAGCACAGGGCCAGGGCCCGCCTCTCTGGTTTCTCTCCTGGTATTTTGCTCCATTTAAGTTCCCAGTGAAGGGGTCAGAGGGCATCTGCCAACCTGGCCACCGAGAGAAACTGCAGTAACCCCGGAGTGGGGTTACCAGGAGTCAAATGCCCGTAACACACCTGAAAACGACTTTCTTTTTCTTTACTTTTTATTTTATTTTTATTTCTTGGTGGAGGCTCTTGCCTATAAGCCCTGGAGCAGGTGACCCTCACCATCTGGGGCGCAGGGCCTGTCAGTGCCCAGAGAATCTGGCTTTCTGAGCCCCGGCCTTGCACAGAGGGGCTGCATCACGGGACCCTAGTTCTCAGGGATCTTGAGGGAGGTGCACGCAGGAGGCAGTGGGAAGGCCCCTTTCTATGCTGAAAACCTGTGCTCCCTCTGCAGAGGGGGCCCTGGGGAAGCTTCTCGATGTTTGTCTTTTGCACAGGGGCCCTGGGGTTGCCTGCAGGCACTTGGCTTGTGGCACCAAGTTGCTACATGCGCACTTTCCTGGTCTGGGAACAACTTGGCAAGTTTGCTCTCTGAGAGGAATTTAGAGTAAGGAAACCAAAACCCCACCTGGGGGACGTGGACAGAGCTCCTTCCAGCTTGTCTGCACTAGGTGTTCTCGGACCCGGGGCCCCGTTCTCCTTCACAGCTCCATGGCTGCCACAGAGCCTCCCCGGAGGCCTTCCAGAACCCGGCACAGAGCGACACGCCCTTCCCCGGATCGGTAGCAATCGCTGTGTCCCTCAGAAGAGGATGCTGTTCGTTTATGTGCCATGGACATCCCTCCTTTTTTAGAGAAAGTGAAAGTATTATTGATAAGATAAGGGCATATAAAAGGTGGGGAGCAGCTCAGAACACATGTGTACAGGGTGCTATCATTTTTAAATCATTTCCACATCTGTTACTGCTCTATATTTTCCTCCCTTATTTCTGAAAATAGACGCACTTTTGCATTTGTAAAAGACGCCCTGTTCATTTTCCAAACCAGTCCCCCCCACAAAGTCAGTGTGAATGGTGACACTGCTGGCAACGTCTGTTAGCCCAAAACAGCGATGCTTCGCAGCGCACTTAACACCAGCCTTGTGTCTGAGGGAGGGGACAGGCCCTGCAGGCACAGGCAGGCCACCCTTCACCCGCTGGCGGACCCGGCCTCCACCGCCAGCACCACTGAGCCGCCAGCGCCCCGAGGGCGCTCCACTTGGCTGTGGGCGCAGGCCTGGAGCTCCAGCGGCTGGGGCCGCCCCACCCAGGGCTGAGCGCTGTGCCGACTCCCTAGGACAGGTCGCTTCTGAGAGGACAGAGCAGCCCAGGGTAGCCGGACACTGTGCAGGCAGCAGTGCCGTCCAGGCTGGCCCTGCAGGACCCCCAATCTCAGGATGTCTCTGGTGGCTTTGCAGGCCGCGGGAGAGCCTCTTTGCTGGACGTGATCACTGGGCGAGGCCATGGTGGCAAAGTGAAGTCAGGCCAAATCTGGATCAACGGGCAGCCCAGCACCCCGCAGCTGGTGAGGAAGTGCATGGCCCATGTGCGCCAGCACGACCAGCTGCTCCCCAACCTGACTGTCCGTGAGACCTTGGCTTTCGTGGCCCAGCTGCGCCTGCCCAGAACCTTCTCCCAGGCCCAGCGCAACAAAAGGGTAACTAACCAACCCCGGTGACCCCCAAAGCCATGACATCCTTCCCCGCCCTCCCTGACTCAGGCCCCAGCTCACCACCGTCCACCTGGAAAAGTCCACTGTCTGCGCAGCCCTGCCCTTCAGTTGTCCTTTAAAGTCCCCGTAGCCCTCGGGCCAGCTGGTTCCCTTCACAGCAGGTGACAAAATGTGTGCTGAGCATTTGTTCACCTGTTTTGTGGTCTTTCACGTGAGCAGGGCACCCACCTGTCTTGTCCCGAGTCAAGGCCGCATTCCCTACACCTGGCACGGTCCATGGCGACTGCTCAGGCTGAATGGGCAGACCAGGGAAATGCGGGCTGAAGCTTTCCACCCATCCAGAGGAACAGGTGTTCCTATACTTTGGGGCAAAATACGTCCGGTCCTGAAGGAAGCCCACGGAGGTAGCCTTCCAGAAGCCCTGGATTCCTCTCGTCCTCAGGTGGATGACGTGATCGCGGAGCTGCGGCTGCGGCAGTGTGCCAACACGCGAGTGGGGAACACCTATGTGCGGGGGGTGTCGGGAGGTGAGCGGCGGAGAGTCAGCATTGGGGTGCAGCTTCTGTGGAACCCAGGTGAGGGTTGCAGGTTGCGGGCGGGCATGAGGGGGCCCGTATCACCCACCCGGCTTGGCCTGGTCCAGCCAGAGACCTGCCGACTTACCAGGCTTCTCTCTCCATCGGGAAGGAATCCTCATTCTGGACGAACCCACCTCTGGGCTCGACAGCTTCACGGCCCACAACCTGGTGAAAACCCTGTCCAGGCTGGCCAGGGGCAACCGGCTGGTGCTCATCTCCCTCCACCAGCCGCGGTCCGACATCTTCAGGCTGTTTGACTTGGTCCTTCTGATGACTTCTGGCATCACCATTTACTTAGGGGCAGCCCAGCACATGGTCCAGTATTTCACGGCCGCCGGCTACCCCTGTCCTCGCTACAGCAACCCTGCTGACTTCTACGGTGAGCCAGGCGGGCCTGTGGTCTGGTACCTGGGGCTCCCCAAGGCCTGGTGAAAAGATTCAGGAGAGCAGGACAGAGGATGGGGGTGGGTGGACGGGGTCAGCTTGCCCAACATCAAATGCTAGAGATCAAAAAAGCAGCTTCAAAAAAGCAGCTTCCATGGTGCAGCCCCCCTTGTGCGCACAATGGATAAGAAACTGGGATGCTCCAAGCTGGAGGGGACGTAACATCCCAAGAGAGTTTGCATCAATTTCTAGAATTGTGGTCTTTATGTAGACTCTATACAGAAGCAGGATATTTGAGATTGGGAGGCCTCCAGAAAACCTTAAAGCTACACCCACAGAGACAGGGAGCCCCCAGGCAGAGGTGGTAGAGGGCTCAGGGCACAGACCAGCTCAGGGCCTGTGTGGTGGCCTCGGCCAGTGAATCTCTAGACAGGAAGATTGCTCCATCAGCACCAGAGATGCCTTTCCGCTTGCAGTCCTGAGCCCTCAGCATTTGGCCCTCAGAGGAAACATGTTCACTGTCCTCCTTCCTGTGGACACAGCTGACTTTCCAGGTGCCTGTCCTGGAAGCAGGTGCCTGGACCCTAACACTGAGGAGCACAGTGGCTACTGGACAGGCCGCACAGGTGCATGGGGCTGGGGAACAGCTGCCTTTCCCATAGGTGGCTGGAGCCCCAGCCTTCCTCCCAGGATGGCCTGGTGCAGCAACAGACTCACTGTAAACCTGCTGACAGGGACTATCTCCTTGAGGGTGGACACGGGACCCAAAGGCACCCCACCACAAGAGGGTGTCCCTTTGACCCTCAAAGCCCTGCCAGGCCAAGGTCATTACCATCCGCACAGATGAGAAGGTGGGAACCCAAGTAGTTAAACCCCTTGCACAGCTGTAAGGTGCAGAATTGGGATTCCCAGACGCTGTGCCAGCCCCCACCCTGCCTCCTGGCCCTACTGCCCCCTCCCTCCTCCCAGCACCCACCCTCCAGCCTGCCCCTGGGAGGACAGGCATGTTCTCTCCCCACCAGCCCCCACCCTGTGTGAACTCACACAGAACTCACCCTCCCTCCCTGTGCACAGGTGCCAGCCTGGCTTCCTGCCAGTGTGTCACCTGAGGCCAGCCATTCCCAGATGAGGGGTCAGAGGGCACCTGCCAACCTGGCCACTGGGAGAAACTGCAGTAACCCCGGAGTGGGGTTACCAGGAGTCAAATGCCCATAACAGGCCTGAAAACAACTTTCTTTTTCTTTCCTTTTTATTTTTTATTTTTGGTGGAGGCTCTTGCCTATAAGTCCTGGAGCAGGTGACCCTCACCATCTGGGGTGCAGGGCCTGGTGGTGCCCAGAGAATCTGGCTTTCTGAGCTCCAACCTTGCACAGAGAGGGGACGCATCGCAATTTATAAGACCCCTCCCAGACATTATCCATCCCTGAAAGGTGCCATGAAAATGGGAGGAGGAGCCCTGGCTGGTGTGGCTCACTAGATTGAGCACCGGACTGCTAAACGAAGGTCACTGGTTCGATTCCCAGTCAGGTAGCATGCCTGGGTTGCAGGCCAGGTCCCCAGTTGGGGGCACGCGAGAGGCAGCCACACATTGATGTTTCTTTTTTTTTAAGATTTTATTTTTACTTATTTTTAGAGAGAGGGGAAGGGAGGGAGAAAGAGAGGGAGAGAAACAGCAATGTATGGTTGCCTCTCACATGGTCCTCATGGGGACTTGGCCTGCAACCTAGGCATCTGCCCTGACTGGGAATCAAACTGGGACCCTTTGGTTTCCAGCCCACGCTCAGTCCACTGAGCAACACCAGCCAGGGCACATTGATGTTTCTTTCTCTTTCTTTCTCCTTCTCTTCCCTTCTCTCTAAATATAAATAAATACAATTTTAAAAAAAAGAAATGGGAGGAAGGAAGAAGAGAGATTGAGGGGTAACCATCCCTACCACCAAGTGAGAAGTAGGGGGAAGCCTGGGAAGGGCTGGCTAGGAAGGCCTTGGCAGTGACCAGGAGGGGTGCCTTTCCGGTACTGCAGCGGCCCTGTCAGAGGAGGCCTACAGTCTGGGGCCCAGGCATCCCCACAGGCTAATGTGCAGGTCGGAGGCGGTCGGCCGGCTCTCCAACTTGTTGTGCAGGCTCCCTTCCCTGGGGCAGTGAGAATTTCATTTACAGCTGGTGGGACCCTGGCACCATGTCCTTCCCATTTGGGCAGGTTGCTTGAAAAGCCAAATTACTAATTTACAGGGAGAACTAGAGTTTGTGGGAGGCCAGACAGCTCAGCCTCGCCCCAGCCAGCTCCCCTGGGAGGCTGAGTCCTCATCACCAGCTGTTTGGACAGCTGCAGTTGGAGCTACGGTGTAAATGTGCTGCAGTCTTTGGACCTGAAGTTCCGATGCTTCCTTCTCTGTCCCAAGTCCCTGTCATGAGCCTGGGTGTGGGCCTGGGGGTCAGCATCCACAGGCCCTCCTCTGTGGCCCCTTTCCAGACCCACCAGCCCTTGCCTGGAGGCAGGTTTCGCAGAGATGGCCAGGCCTGGCCTGGGGGAGCCAGCCCTCTCCGCCCTCCTGCTCTGACCTCCCCTGTGAGCATGTGCGGGGACAGGTCACCCATGCCCCTACATCCTCTGCCTGCAGTGGATCTGACCAGCATAGACAGGCAGAGCAGAGAGCAGGAAATGGCCACCACAGAGAAGGCACAGTCACTTGCAGCCTTGTTTCGGGAAAAAGTACGTGACTTCAATGACTTCGTGTGGAGAGCGGAGGCCAGGGAGCCAGGTGCAGGCACTTGTTCGAAGAGGTGAGGCAGGCCACATGGCTCAGGGTGGAGAGAGCCCTCCCGAAGGTGGCCACCCCCATGCCCCTATGACGCACTCTTCATCCCGACAGCCTGGTCCACCCAAGGGACACGGAGCACCTCCCGACTCCCGCCGAGCTGCCCGGCCCCCTGCAGCAGTTCACCACGCTGATCCGGTAACCGTCTGCCATTCTGCACCCCCACCCCACCCCGGAAGTCTTGTATCAGATTAAGCCCTTTCCATCCAAAGTGAATTCGAAGGAGGGACTGAAATTCAAAGTGAATTTAAAGACGTAAATCATTTGAAAAAAACCAGCATCACCAAGACAGCAATGGCCCCCCCTTGTGACAAGCATCCCTGTAACTTTTATTCTGTAAACAAAATCAAAATATCCTTACTGGCCAGGTGATCACAGAAATCTCACAGGCTCATTAGGAAGAACTCAGAAAGTACTGGAGAACCTCCAGCGGAAGGGGAGGTTCCCTGTCACAGCGGCCCTCGGAGGAAGCCAGAGGCCAGTTTCGGTGTGAGCCTTTCTAAGGCGTTTCCATGCACATAAATGGGGTTACAGTCTGCCTATTGTTCTTTGTTCCGGGATTATACTTTGCATATTATTCTTTGTTCTGCAATCATTTTGGGGTGTCTTAGGAGGAAGGGTTACTTAGCGCCTCTACCTCCCTTCTGGTCAGGCATTCCAATCTGGCAGCAATTCATTTACCTGATGATTCCGTATTGATGGCCAGATTATTTTAGGCTGTTGCTGCTACCAGGAGCTACAGCCAACATCTTTGTACACCCTCTTTACGTACCTGATGAGTCATTTCCTCGGGGTGGCTTCTTTAGGTAAAATCGCAGGGCAGATACTTCGATGAGAAAAGTAACGTGATTGTTTACTGAGTATTAATCGTGAGACGGACGCTTTCACCAGTGAGCTCGCCTGAAATCTGCACCGGCTCTGTGAAGGGGTCACAGATGAGAACAACGAGCGTTACTGAGATTGAATGGCATGGCCAAGGTCACAGGACGGGCGTCCGTTGTGCCCTTGGCACCTCTTTCTTTTGTTTTTTAAGTCGCCAGATTTCCAACGACTTTCGAGACCTCCCGACCCTGCTCATCCACGGGGCAGAGGCCTGCCTCATGTCCCTGATCATCGGGTTCCTGTACTACGGCCACGGGGCCGTCAAGCTCTCCTTCATGGACACGGCGGCCCTTTTGTTCATGATCGGAGCCCTCATCCCCTTCAACGTGATCCTGGATGTCATTGCCAAATGTGAGTGTCCCCGGCTCCTGATGAGCCGCCTGGAGCGGCCAGAGCACACACTGTCGGCCACCCTCCAAACTGGTCCGAAGCCCACCGGCGGGGCTCTGAGCTCCCAGGGAAAACACGTTTACTGAATAATGCCACCGCCGTTGTGACTTAAAAGATCATTGTTTTCAAAAGTTCGCACATGAATATGAGCATGCAAATGAAGGCACGTGACCAAGGAGTCGCAGGCAGTCCTCTCCTTGCAGGATTTATACTTGACAGCCATGTACAAGTCACAGCATCACAAACATCTAAACCAGGACGGTTTCACTCTAATTTTTTAAAAAATAGAAGACACCGAGGCACTATGACTACTTTTAACGTGTCCTGGGAGAGACTAGGAAACAGAAACGCTGCGCACGAACCTCACTTTTTCACTCCCCCTCCCCAGGCCACTCGGAGAGGGCCATGCTGCACTACGAACTGGAAGACGGGCTGTACACCGCTGGGCCGTACTTCTTTGCCAAGGTGACTGGTCGGGGCTGAGAGCGAGTGGCCACCCCCGGTGGAGGGTGGGGGCAGAGAAAGTTGCGCCACATTGTACAGAAGTTACAGAGAAGCCTTTTGCCGAACCAGGGAGCCGTCACTGCCTGCAGTAGTAGATGCTACCTTCCTTAGGGCAGTTTCAGAGACTTGATATTTTTTCTAAACACTTACCAGAAGGCCAGGATTGTGGGCCAAGAATGACACTTTCTGGTCAGCAGAAACCTAAGAAAGAAAAAGTGGGACACCTGCAGCATACTTCACCTCTCCAGTCCCATCACGTGCCCTGGAGCAGGTCGGGCAGGGGTTACTATTCTCTCTGCAAGGAAGTGCAGGCTCAGAGAGGTTACATGGCTGTCTCAAGGCCACACAGCTGCAAGGGCTGGGCAGAGGGGGTGGGAACTTGAAACCAGGTCTTAGGAGAGCAGATACCCGTTGGGGGAAACTGTGCTGACCTGCCTCCGAGGAAGCACATAACATCTGCAGGGGAAACCAGCAGAGAGCCCAGGCTCGAGAGCCCACATGCCTGCCGCCACCTGTTGCACCTGAGCACCCCCCGGGAGGGAAGGTCGGCATCGCTGGGGGTTGCTCTCTTTACCTATTCATAAAGAATAGCGGCAAATGAAGACATTGGCTCCACATCCTTGCAAGGGCTGCTCTTTGCAGATCCTCGGGGAGCTTCCAGAGCACTGTGCCTACATCTTCATCTATGGGATGCCCACCTACTGGATGGCCAACCTGCGCCCGAGCCCCGAGCCGTTCCTGCTGCACTTCCTGCTGGTGTGGCTGGTGGTCTTCTGCTGCAGGATCATGGCCCTGTTTGCTGCCGCCCTGCTCCCCACCTTCCACATGTCCTCTTTCTTCGGCAATGCTCTCTACAACTCCTTCTACCTGACCGGGGGCTTCATGATAAGCTTGAACAACCTGTGGACAGGTGAGGCTTGTCCCCCTCACCTGGTCAAGCTATTTAAGGCCCTCTGTGGCTTAGGCCTGCTTTGGCCTGGAGATAAGAACTCATCATTTAGGTCCAATTCAAGGAGCAGGTGCCCTGACCAGTTGTCCCCTGCCAAGGGAATAACCCCACAGGGGGTGTGGATGGCACTATTTGATAAACCCCAGCTGACACCCGGAAGTCACCCTTGACTGTCCTTCACCCTCCACATCACCAGCGAGCCAGGTCCATTCTGCCTCCCAGGTCTTCTTTCCGAAATGTCCTGTTGCCTTATCCCCTGGCCCTGGTCTTATCATTTGATCTTGGGCCAAAGCAATAGCCTCCTCTCTGTACGCTGGTCCTGCCACACCCTCCTCAACCCTCACCTGTGCAGAGTGAGCTTTCGAAGGGCGAATCCATGGGGGAGGGGCTGGCTGCTCACTCCCTGCTGCCTTGGGCAGCTCTTCGGAAGCTCCCACACCACACACTCCTCTTTCTGCCAGGCCTTTCTTGACCCACCAGGCAGGATTCAGCTTCCTCCTCCTCCCTCAGCATCACACCTCCACAGGGTCAGGATGCAGACTTGAAAGTCTCTAGTTTGGGGTTGCTGAGCCTGCACAGTGCATCAGCTCTGGGGTGCTGAGCATGTGCTGGGAGGGACACCTCATTACTTACTCTCTGCAGTTGTTAGGGATCAACACGGGGTGACCCCACAGCCACTCCCCAGCCCCACCTCCCCCTCAGTCTCCCACCCCAGTCCAAGTCCCAAGCTACCCCTCTGCCCTTTCACCTTTTGTCTACTCCCCTCCCTGCTGCTTCAGGGGATTTGCTTACCCAGGGACAGAGCTACCACGACCCTCTCCACAGAGCGCTTCGCAGGGAGCAAGGGCTTAGCCCGCGTGAATGATGCGTCTCTTGTTGTCCTCAGTGCCTGCCTGGGTTTCCCACGTGTCCTTCCTCCGGTGGTGTTTTGAAGGGCTGATGCAGATTCAGTTTAAAGGGCAAACTTACCACCTGGCAGTCGGCAATCTCACCATCCCTGTTCCGGGAGACAAAGTAAGTAGCCGAGGCCTTGGACTCCCCGTACATGGCATTCATCTGAGCATCTTCTTAAGGAGCTCACTGATGTCTGTGTCTCCAGATCCTCAGCTCAATGCACCTGGACTCGTACCCGCTCTACGCCATCTACTTCATCCTCATCGGCATCAGTGGTGGCTTCGTGGCCCTGTACTATGTGTCCTTAAAGTTCATCAAACAGAAACCAAGTCAAGACTGGTGAGGCACGCCCAGCCTCCTGCTAGCTGGTGGGGGACTCAAGTGGACCCTTCCACTGCACTCCCTTCCCCCCAAGGAGCACCTTCCCAGGCCTAAGGAGGAGAGTGTGAAGTCAGCGGCTCAGCTACAATGCTGCAGTGGCACATGTTGGCCACAGGATGGCAGTAGAATAAAGACAGTCGAAAGGGATTTCTGCTCACTGGTCAGAGCCTAAGGTTACTGAGAATGTGAAAGCTTTACTTGGGACACCTACAACATTGCTAATTTATTTCCTTTCGATACGCATTTATATAGGCAACTCCATACAGGATGGAAGCCAGTTAGGTAGGAATCAAGTAACTAGGACATGCAAGACTTTTTTTTATTGTGTGTTCACCCCCTCCCCCAAGTCTCCTTCTAACACCATTTATCCCTGATTTACCCTCCCCCATTTCCCCCACCCCCTTTCCCTCCATACTGGTGTCTGTGAGGATTTTTTGGTCTTAATCCCTTCACCTTTTTCACCCAGCTCCCCAGTCCCCTCCTCTCTGACAGTGGTCAGTCTGTTCTCTGTATTTATGAGTCTCTATTTTGTTCATTAGAATCCACATATAAGTGAAATCATGTGGTGTTTGTCTTTCTCTGACTGGCTTATTTCACTTAGCACAATGCTCTCCAGGTCCATCCATGCTGTCCGAAAAGGTAAGAGTTCCTTCTTTTTCACGGCTGAGTAGATTTCCACTGCAAAAACGTACCCCTGCTTTTTTATGCACTCATCTATTATGGGGCACCTGAGCTGCTTTCAAACGATGCAAGAACTGATAGGGCTCAGAGGGAGCAAAAACATAACAGCTAATGGAGCATCAGTCTCCTCTTCCAGAGTCCCCCAAGCTCTGCAATGAGCCACTCTCAATACAGAAAAGGACCTAAAACCTACCAATGAGATACTCCCCTTCTCTTTGTGTGGGGTCATGGACTCCAAAAGCCAAACCAAACAATTAAAAATTTATGGAGCACCTACTCTGAGCCAGGTACAGCACAAAAATTTCATGTCAACGACAGTCACTTCTTAGAGTAAACTTCGTGGTGGGGTCGGCGGTATCTCATTTTTATGGATGAGGAAACTGAGGCACAGACAAGTTTAGTATGCTAAGTAAGGTCACACAGCTGCTATGTGGTGGAGTTACATGGGAGTCCAAAAAGCCTTTTAGAGGTTAGAAGGCATGGCCTGAGCCACGGAAAGGCTGGGAATCCTCGGAAGTTTCCCGAAGGTGGAGAGTTTCATAGAGGCTGTGTCACCTCAGCCAGGCGTCTCACTGGCCCTGGCTGGGCTCGGGACCAGCCCTGGGCTCTCACGGTCTGGGACAGAGCAGGCCAGGCCACATGCTTCACGTCTCCGCATTGAGGACCGCGTGACCCAAAACAGCAGCACGGAGAGCAGGGAGGGGATTGTTCCCAAAGGAAAACCAGGGTCTGCCACCAAGGGAGGGGGTGAGGCGGGTGTCTCAGAGGCAGAACAGTGTTCACCACAGGTTCCCTGGCCAGCAGCACGGGCCTCCCCTGGGAACTGGTTAGACAGGCGGAGTCTCAGGCCCCCGCCCCAGGCCCACTGAGTCAGAACCTGCACTTAGGAAGATCCCGGGTGATCTGTGTGCGCGTTTGAATGCGAGGAGCTGCGCTCTTACACAGTACAAGGTCAAACTCCGGATACTCACGTCATTCCCTCGTGATCGCTGCCATCCAATGGGCAGACCCGATTCGAGGCTCACGCGCTGCCCTGGCAACGTCCTTCACAGCCAAGGGTCCCGCTCACGGTCAAGTGCGAAGCTAGGGGACAATTCCCTGTGGGCTCCTTCAGTTTACCAGAACCCGCAGCTTTCCTAACTTTCCTGACCTTGACACGCACAGATTTCATGGACTAGCTCTCGATTTGGACGTGTCTGGGATATTTTTGTGATTAAACCGAGGCCACGCCCCTTTGGCAGGCATACCACGGAAGCGACGCAGTCTTCCCCCTGCCTCCTGTCGGGCGGTTTCGGTTTGTCCCTTCTTTATGACACTCGCTCTGACGACCGGGTGCGGGGTGGGGCGGGGGGGGGAGGTTGTGTGCCAGGCTTCCCCACAGACAAGTCACTCCTTTCCCCGCTTCTGTAATTAATACGTGGTTTGTAGGTGAGCCCTTTGAAACTGTAAATTTTCCATTTCTCTTTGAACTTTTCATTTACTCCCTTAAAGATTTATCAATACGAACTTGCGGTTTCCTATTTTATTCATTGTGTTATACTCCTTTACTATTGTTACTGATTTTGGTGCTCAAATCATCCCTGATTTGGCCACGGAGCCCTTTCAAGCCGCCTTCTGCACCCTCTGGACGCGTCTCCGTCCCTCTTTGAACATTTCCTCTCACAACGAAGTGTTCAGCTCATGCAGTACATTCCCGCCCCGTCCGGGGAGCGGACACTGCCCTAGAGAACACCGGCTCCTTTCAGCGGAAAGGGCGTTTAAAGGCCACGATCTGAGTGATAAGTGTGCTCGCACCTACTGGGGCGTCGCCGCTCCCAGGCCCTGCCAGTGGAAGGAGCTAAGGAATGCTATATGTCAAACTCCAATCCTGCACGAGTTGATCCTAGTCCTCTCCCTTTTCGTAGCTGTAACTTCCTCCTCCAGTTGTGAGCGGCTTGGCTTCCATTACCCTTAATATTTTCATTCACTGGGCTCATCCCTGTATACAACCCATCTCCCACCTGCGCTGCACCCGCACGCCTGCTGACCCCTCCCCCGGCGCGGGCTGTGCCTCCCAGGGCGCGCTGTCCCTGAGTTCGCACGAACGCCTTCCTCACCCTCCTCGGGCCCGCCCCAGCTCCCCCACAGCACCCCACGCCCACCCGCACCGGTCACCTAGTGGCGTTAGGCCTGAATGGAGAAGGGAGCAGGAGAAAGAGGACATGGAGTTTTTCCTTTAACTCCCCAGTGATTCCGATGTGCAGAGAGGGTTGACAGCCACCGAGGCGCATCATCTGTCCTGATGAGAAATCTAGCTGCTCAGACTGCGGGGGGAATTTAAGAACTGCGTGGGCCCTGGTGTGCTGGGGCCGCGGGGGCGAGGCGCCAAGGGTCAAGGCAGCCGACATGGAGAAACTCCAACAGCCGCGGTTTCTTTCAGGTATTTTTCCCCCTAGAGGATCCCGGTTCTCCACCCTGCGTGCCCACCCTGGAACTTCAACCGACTGCCAGTGTGGACCTGTCCCCAGAGACTCCGATTCCAATGGTCTGTTTTTCTGAAATGCTTCCTAGGCCAGGGAGAGCCCCTCACTGTTCTAGAGGCACCAATGCAACTCGCTTCACCCTCCCTGCATTGCGAGGGGTACGGGTCATTCTCAGAAGCGCAGACTGCAAACTTTGCCTGTTGAGGGCTGGAGAGCAAATCTTTCAGGCTTTACCGGCCATGAAGTCTCTGTCCTAACTACTCAATCAGCTCTGTGGCTGCAAAGCGACCACACTCTACGGTATGGGTGGCGTGGCTGCGTTCCAACTATTTACAAAATCAGGCAGTGGGCTGGATTTGGCCCCAGGCTCTGGTTTGAAGACTCTTGATCCAAAGGTCATGTTTTTGGAATTTGCATTTTAAGCCCTCCAATTTTAAGTTGTGCTATTGGCAGGGCCATTTTAATTAAGCAGAAAATAATTACCTGTATCGACTCAAATATTTCCTGGTGTGATTTAACTGCTCTTGTTCCTATAAACATTAAGACATAATCTTGCCCTGGGTCAAGCTAGACTCCCTGGTCAGGCTCCCAGAGGAAGGTTGTGCATTTGCTTTTTTTTCCTCCCGCTTTTCTTCTGGTTTTGATCTCAGATTAAACAGCTAGCAGCAGTGATATTTAAGTCTGCACCAAATCCAAGTGTTAACTGCAGACCTGGAGCCCGGGGTTCTGCTGAGACTCAAATCAGTCACCCCGCAAGGGGGTCAGCGCAGCCACCCTGTGTCACTGTCCTTCGGGCCCAGGCACCAGGCCGGCTCCAGGGAGGAATGAGGGGCTCGGACGGCAGAGCAAGGAAGCATCTTGCTGGTTAACCTGTGCACATTTGGAAAATATATCAAATGTTCATGCCTGAAAATAAAAATCCTTATTTGCAATTGGCCTAATCTCAAGTCATCTGTCATTTGTTTGATCTCATCGATTCCCCCTTTAAAGGGGCCAGGGTATAGAGCAATCAGAGTCGGTCCCCATCACTGGTCTGCTCAAGGCGGCGTCTGCAGGGGGCAGGCAGGTGGGTCCGAGCCCCTTTTTGGCTGCCAGACGGGAACAGCAGAGCCTGTGGTGTTAGCAGCTAATAATTAAAACAAGTGTTTCAAGCTGTGGGTTGAGATTTTCAAACCCACATCAACTCCACAGCTGGTTAACACCAGTTTTCTCTGGAAGGGCGCTCACATTTATTGCTGGCATGATGGCCCTGCCTTCCTGCAAAATTGGAGGCATTCCCCAAACTGCCGCAGGCTCTCCTGCCCCGCGTTAAATGGAGGGTTTTGTTGTTGTTGCCACTCTCGTCCCGTGATCGTGCTCAGCTGAAGCTCTCACGCGTCTGAGAGCCCTGCTCCGCACGGCAGGCTCGATAGTGTTTCCACGTGCGAACACAGGTTTTAAAGGGCTCCATGGGCCGCCATGCCCAGTACCTAAGCTCTGAGCTACAAAGTGGCATCTTTGATCTCTTGTGAAAACAAGTGTGTGAGAGAAAACTCTCCAATGCACACAGACCACACATCTCAGAAAAACCGGCATGTAAAGGGAAACAGGTGTTGCGCCCACAGATTCCCTCAAACAATGCTTCCAGGGCACCAGTGTCAGGCTCTGCTCTCCCCCGTGGGTCACGTTCCTGGAGAGGAAATGACAAGGAAGGAAATGATGAGAATTTCCGCAAGTGCACACCTGGGGCAGGGCCGGCGGAGTACCCCTTACAGGAGCGGATCGCGGAGCAGACCGGTCCAGACGAATGGGCAGGGGCCTGAAGTCTGGAGCTGATCGTGTTTCTGCTCTACCTGCACACAGTGATGTTCCTTCTCTTCACACACACTAAGAAGGTAAGTGCCTATTTTGAATTTGCTAATGCAGCCATTTCTTTTATTTGTACCAAGGCTGCATAATATGGGTTTTGTAAAGTCCGCAGGATACACTTCTAATGGAAACACTCGCACGCGCAACTATACAACACCAAAGCCAGAAATTACCAGGACTTTGTGACGCCCCCCAACCCCAGGTGTGAGTTCCACTGTACTTCAGGAACGCTGCTTTCGCTTACAAAAACTCTACAAATATGTTTTGTCATAAAAGCAAATATTAGATGAAAGCTGTGCACAGACATGGGAAAAAAGTGGGCAGTTCAGTCACTGCAGACTTCAGGAATGAATTGTGCCAGGAAGAATATTTACACTCTAAAGCTTGCAGAATAATCTGCTGGAATTCACAGACTCGGCGACTATACCAGGAAATGGGTATTGGATAAAATGGAAGAGAACCTCCCAGTGCAAGCTGTCCAGACTGGGAACATCTTGTGAAAAGGATTTTTGTTTTTTAATAAATGGAATGCGCTTAAGATCTTGAGTCCAGTTTTACTTTTGCCTGGAGTGCTGGTTTGTGTATGCCCACAGTGACTCCATGACTATTGGAGCACTGGTGATGTGACACGCAGCTGCGATTCTGGGCGTGTAGCTTCTGTAAGTCCTTATTTTCTGGCCGTATCAGGCAAGACGGGTGCCTGGCGCAGCAAAGTGCAGGCTCAGTGTTAGCTACGCGGCTCGATTTACCGTGAACTCAAAGCCAGGACTGTGCTTGGCGGGGGATACAGACTGGGGACAAAGAACTGGTTGGCCCACAGGGGCTTCCCAACCTCTGCAGTGCTCGCTCCGATTTCCAGCGGCTTCGGGAGCCCTGGAGACAGAAAAATCAATACACTGCGTGGGAAAAGGGCCCGCGAGGTGGAGAAAGGTGACACTGACGCCAGCCTAGGACGCGCTCAGGAGAAAGGAATTAGGAGGGTGAAGGCAGAGAGGAAAGGTGTGCTGAAGACAGCGCGTGGGGGGTGGGGGTGGGCCCGCGCACTATAAACCGCTCGGATCTTAGGGATAAAATCCCTGAGGTTGTGTTGACTTATCACATATCCAACCCTACCAGTTCTTGCCAACTCTGTACCCCAGGGATCTCCATTTAGCTACCTGCTTGTCCTTAAGCAGGTAAGCACCCCACACAACCTGCACCCCAAGGAGCCTGGTGACAACAGAGGCCACCACACAATTAATTCTTAATTTAAAATTTCCAGAATGAAGTCCTTGAATTGGCTAAAAGTGGTTATGCAGTCTGACAAGATAAAAATTAAGAAGCCCACAGATTTTTGGAATACAATTTATTCAGAGCATTTCACATTAAAATTGGGTTCAAATACATGGATGTTCCATTACAAATGAAACACTGGAGTTTCCGAAGTTTACAATGACATTTACTTTTTAGAATTAGCCATTTGCTTGTAACTTGAGCCCAAAATGTATGACCAGGTGTTGCTATAACTGTGTTTACTCTGTATTTCTATTTAATGTCACTGGTAGGTATTTAGGAAGCATTCATAAGCCCACCTAGATACACAATTATTGAATTTTAAATACCTACATACAAAATGGAAAGCCGCAGGCCAGGCAGGACAGGCAGTCCTTCGTTACCACGTGGCGCGTGTTCAGAAGGCGGGGTGAGGACCTGTGCCGTTTGCGCCGCATACCCCACACTCACCAGGGTCGATATGCATCACTGGCCTGGAGCCACTTCCTGTCACTGAGATTGTGCTCAGTCTCCCCACAGGTGACTGCGAAGCCCAGAGTACGCCCCAAGGTTATGTCTCACTTTAGAGACCTAGGTTAAAGAACATGAATAAAACTTAAACGAGGTCTGTTTCAGTGGAATCACTAATGGAGTGAGGCTCACGGCAGTCAGAGGACGTCATGACTCTGACTGGTGCAGGTTCTGCCCTGTGGGGTGCACCAGGGAGAGCTTCAGGAAGTCCTCCAGGCTGGGTCGGACACTGGCCAGGCCCCAATTCCTTAGGTCTAAGGAGAAAAACGGTGAAGAAAAGCATGGCTAATGCTGTAACATTTATTTCTTGGCTTTCCTCCATCACCCCTCCCTCTCGAGCCATCGTGGGCTCCAGAGCAGGAAGGCTGGTCCCACGAGGCACAAGTTAGCAGCTCCAACAGCCAAGGCCAGCATCCTCCCCCAAGACCAGGCCGCCCCTCCCGTGAGCAGTGGGACCAGGTAAGTCGTCACCAATTTCAACTGGACAAGGAACGCAACAAAATGGGGATAATTCTCAAACAAAACGTTTTCAACTTCTTTAGTAATTAATTACCTAACCCCCATTCCTTTGTGATGGCGAACTGTTTTGACTACCATCTTCAATTCTTCTACAGTTACCACTTACAGTGTAGTGACAGGCATGGAATCCAACTGGGAGATAACTTTGAAAAAACTGAATATAAACCAAGATTTCACTCCTTTGTATATTAAATCATGTATTTATAGAATATGAGTATAAAGTGACAAGCCCAGTGCTGGGTGTATTTTGAGCAGACAAAGACCTGTAACCAAAATGGGAGGCAACGCCTTGCTCTATTTCACCATCAAACTCATGAATCGGGCTCAGTCTCAGAGACTCCTGTGCACGGGGGCTCACGGGAGCCACTGTGGTAGAAGGTGGAGCCTGGTGAGGAGCCTCCAGTGCTGGCAAACAGAGCCCCGACCAGGGCGAGCGACAGTCTCCTTGAGTCTCTGCTTCTCCCAGGACAACGACGAGCACTAGATTTGATGACTGGGAAGATGCCTTCTGGCACCAACACTTGACGACACTGGAAAATTACACAGGGCTTCCCACGTGTAAAGAACTGACAGGGCATACATAGAACACTAAGCATTAGAAAACTCACTGAACATCATTTTGTCTAGCTCCAAAATTTTTAGATAAACAATATTAACAAGTCTTAAATAAAGAAATAACCATTTATGAAAATTATAAATGAAATTGAGTACAGGACTTACAGAGTCAATTGGGAGAGGGTTCTGAAAAATTATGGCTTCACACACGAGGGGACCCCAAATGCCACAGATCTATATTGTAGGCAAAACCCCCAAACTCTGGTGACCAAATGCACACAGTTATTGTCCAGATGTTGAATATGTCATATCCCCTATTACAAATAAATACAAGCAATAAACAGAGTAGCTTTTCATTTATTTATTTTTGTCCTTTCAAATACATTTAAAAAATAACTTCTTAGACACAGAATCACAAGTACACATAAAACAAAGTAGTGCTTGCTTGTTTCACAAAGGGTTTTCCCGTAATTCCTTTAGCTGCTTTGCATAAAATTCAAAGCTTTCCTGTTAAGGAGACAAAAAAGGGAGGGAAGGTAAGATAAAATTACTAGCAAGAGGTGATGGTGCAAAACTCAGAAATCCTGAACTATTGCAAAGAGGCAGCAAAGACCACTGGGCCCAGGGCAGCCGTGTGCCCCCAGCTTCGGTGCTCCGTGAGGCTTCCTGGAACCACTAGTTCCAGGGCCCGCGTTCAGAGTCAGCGTTGGCACAGGGGCGTGTGCACATGTGTGCGCGTGCGGGTCTTTATAACGGGTACGGAAGGCTGCAGTGTTTGAAACAAACATGGTGTAGTGACGCACAGTTCAATGACACAGCGAAGGAATCCTGCACGTGATTCCTCTCGTTAAAGAGAACGACTAAACAGAACTTCGTGGGCAGCCTACTGAATGAATGGTAGAAAACATCTGCAAATCACAGCTCTAAGAAGGGGTTAATATCTAAACTATAAAGGAACAAATCAACAGCCAAAAAAAAAAAAAAACCAACACCTAAAAAATGGTCAGATGATCCAAATAGACATTTTCCCAACAAAGACATACAGATGCAGGCAGGGAGAAGGAAAGGCGCTCATTGTCACCCATCATCAGGGAAATGCATACCAAAGCCAAATGAGATGCTGCCTCACACCTGTGAGAACGGCTCTTACAAAGACAGGAAATAACAAGTGTTGGCGAGGTTGTGAAGAAACAGGAACCCCCAGGCACTGTTTCTAGGCGTGCAAATAGGTATGGCTGTTATGCAAACAGTATATGGAGGTTCTTCAAAAAATTAAAAATAGAACTACCATATGATCCAGCAATTCTGTTTCTGGGTATTTATCCAAAGAAAACAAAAACACTAATTCAGAAGATATATGCAACTTCGTGTTCACTGCAGCATTATCTACAACAGCCAAGACAGGAAACAACTTAAATGTCCATCAATAGATGGATGGATAAAAAAGGTGTGTACACACACACACACATATGATCCAGCAATTCTGTTTCTGGGTATTTATCCAAAGAAAACAAAAACACTAATTCAGAAGATATATGCAACTTCGTGTTCACTGCAGCATTATCTACAACAGCCAAGACAGGAAACAACTTAAATGTCCATCAATAGATGGATGGATAAAAAAGGTGTGTACACACACACACACACACACACACACACACACACACACGCGGCAATATTATCCAACCATAAAAAAGGAAATCTTGCCATTTGCGACACCACCAATGGACCTTGAGGGCATTATGCTAATCACTTAGAAAACGATAAATACTGTGTAATCTCACTTATATGTGGGATCTAGAAAACAGAACCGAGCTCGCAGACATAGAGAACAGGCCGGTATTGTCTGAGGAGGATGGTGGGTGAAATGGGGCCAAAAGGAATACATTTCCGGTTATCAAGCCAGTAAGTCACGGGGATATAATTAATACACAACATGATGCTTGTTAGGTAATAATACTGTATTGCATATTAGAAAGTAGCGCACAGAGTGGTTGTTAAAAGTTTTTATCACAAGAAAAAAAATTTGTTTCTAGGTAAGGTAATGAATATTAACTGGACTTACTATGGTATCATTTTGTAATACACATAAATATCAAATCATTACATTGTACACCTGAAACTAATATAATGTCAATTATACTTTAATAGAAAATTTTCCTAGATGAAGAAATAAAAACAAATTATTTAACATGAATGAGCAATTAACAGTTCCATAATACACTTGGCTATTGAAATATAGGTTATCGAATCCTATTTACAGTTGAAATGATGAGAAAACCACCCCAAGGACATTTGCTAAATCCCTACCTACAGGTGAAGGTCAGAAACTGACCTTGTATTTTAAACCTCAGCCCCAGGGAGCTGAGCCCTCCTCTGCCCACAGCTGAGGCCTAAGGGTTCAGTGCCTGAAACCCTCTCCTGAGGGCTCTTCACAGAGATCTAATCCTCATGTAATTAAGTACTCAACTTATTTTTTTTTTACATATTATTGCAAAGCATATATAAGCCTGCAGAGGTAATTTTTTTCCCCTTAATTAAGAAATACTCACAGGAGGTTCAGCAAAAGGGACAGACTCTCCAGCCTTCTTCAGCAAAACTGCATAACGTTTTAGAAACAGATTATCCAATTTTACATTCTTTGCAGTCAAACTTTCATACAGCGCTTTAGCAGACGAGACATCACTGTCCAACACTGAGGAAAAAGATATTAATCACAGATAAAGACGACCTGTCTCCCCTTCTCCCAAAACACTTAGCTCTTCACTTTATCCCAAGGCAAACGAACACTTAACTGCCTTCAGCAAAAAGCCACATTCAGAATCTACAAGCTCCCTCATTCCTTCCCCAACCCTCTCATTCAACATTAATCACTATGAAAGAGAAAGAAAATGACAAATATGACTATTTTAGAAGATCCGTGATCGTAAAAGTGACCACAAACTGAAGTCCTCAACCACAGAGTAAGCACACACCACTCAACTCCCTTCGGCTTAAAATCACACTTTGAAATCAAGCTGATTCAGCAACTGTTGTGGTGAGGGGCATGTACATTATGTAGAAGTCTTTATCTACATCAGTATCAAAATCATCAGCTAAACACCACCAAAAAGACTTTCAATATATTCTTCTATTATAAAACAAGCAGGTATGAGGGATGTTAGCTATAATAATGAAAAAAATGCATATATAACCAGTATACATAAAAATCTATATACATCTATATAATGTTAGCAAGTTACACTAACACTTCACTTAAATGGACGATGGAGTAAGTGCCCTAGGAGCTAGGTTTAGCTAGCTCTCCCCCTAGGCTGATCTGCGGAAGGTTTCTTTGGAAGTTTACTGCTAAGATTATAGCGGCTCTGTTACTAACTTGTTGGTAGTTGTTAACATCTAAGCCCCTAACAACCCCTTACCCTCCACTGATGTCCTACGACCAATCCGAGCTCTAGCAGCACACAGGAAGAGCCTCCAGGGTGATGTGAGAAGTTGAGGAATCAATCCAAGATTTCCCCAAAGGGAGAGAGGGTGGATTCCTCTGGGGTTGAACAGATCCTGTGGGCTGGCTGGGTGAATTCAATTTCCTGTCTCAATCCTTCCCCTGACACTGTCAAGGGCTCGCTCGGCTCAGCCGCTGCCACCTTCCAGGATGCTGCTCAGGAAACTCTCCATCCCCCCTGCACCGCTTCCATGGCCTTGCTCCTCTCCCTCCCAATTCCCAAGTGGATCTACACAATTTAGTAGTTCTTCGCTGTCTGACCCCATTCCATGTTAGTTACTATTTAATATCTGATAATTCCCAAAATGGAACTTTGAGGTTTATGATTATAGCTCTGTTTTGAAATACGAGTTCTGTCCAGAAAAAATCCAGCCATGGTTACTACAATGAAAACACTTTGAGCAACACCCCTATAACTTGGCATGCAAGGAGAGGGGACTGGAATGCACATGTGTGAACAAGGACGACTTCACTGTACTAGTCAGTGGGGGCGGTAGAAACACTGAGGGAGCATGTGTACTGTGTGGCCATCACATTCAAAATGACTGAGCGTGCATAGCAATGAATCTGCATCAGATTTTGTGGTAAGCTTGAACATTTCTCTGCGGAAACTATTCAGATGACTCAGAAGGCCACAGCTATGGTAACTGGCAGCTTCATCATAAAAAGGTGCCCACTCATGTAGCATATTTTATGCAGTTTTTTTTTTTTGAGAAACATCACATCACCCAGGAGACGCCACATCTCTACTGCTCAGATTTGGTGCCCTGTGACTTTTGGCTTTTCCCCAAACTAAAATCACTTTTGAAAGGGAAGCGATTTCAGACCATTGGTGAGATTCAGGAAAATATGACAGGGCAGCTGATGGCAATTGGGAGAACTGTGTGAGGTCTGAGGTCCCAAGGTGCCCACTTTAAAGGGGACTGAGGTGTCACTGTCCCATGTACAATGTTTCTTGTAGGTCATATCTTCTTCAGTAAATGTCTCCCTTTTTCCTACTAGATTCCTTCTGGACTGACCTCGTGCATCACATTCCCCAGACAAGGGTGGAAAACTGGAGAACCAACTTACTAATTCTGATTGCAATCTGTTGTCCTGCCAATAATAAAATCAGAAAAGCAACTCTTTATTTACCCCTTGCCTGAAGTGAGCAACTCAGTGGGTAGCCGATGGACAGGTGATCAAAACTTAGAAACGCTGACATTTACCTTGATTACCGAGGACATTTTAGACTGGTTCCCTTTCACACATATGTGATGGGCAGCAATCAGAGAACAAACTGCTTCAAGGATGGGAATTTCAACTGTGACTTAAGGTAAAACTCTGGAGCCCGCTTTTTAGTTAAGGGCCTGTTATTTCAAAGGCCTAGGTAGGCAGGGAGGATACTGAAGGAACAAGAAGACAAGTGAAGTGATAGGTCAAATAGGCACCTATTTCACGCCATGTTTCGGGTGGCAGGGCTCCGGGAGGACTGGACTGTTCCCAGTATGTACACTCAGGTGGACTTCCAACGCCTTCCCGGAGCCTGGGGTGCTGCTCGACACAACAGGGCCCCCCTGCAAATGCTCAGTGATGCTGGTTTTATGTTCAAGTTACATGAATAACTCATATTATTCTTACAGTTTTTAAACATAATCTAAAGATAAATAAATTATATAATAATTATTTAATGTTTAGGATTACTACCTTTGAGCTGAAGACTTAGTTGACTATACTACAAATATTTAAAACACTTTAATGATATAATCAGGTTACATTTATTACCATAGCTTTTCATGATGGAACTGTATGCTTCTTCCTTTTCAGTTAATTCAGGAATCAATTCTAACAAAGATTTCAATGTTTGTGCCTAAGGAATTAAAATACAGGTCAAAAGACTGTGAAACGTAACACTGATATATAGATACTGTATCACAAAATCTTGACCATAATTATAATAAAACTGCCTACTCAATTTAATGGACTATTTCCCCTTCTGTGTACAGGCATACCTCAAAGATACTATGGATTCAGCTCCAGACAACTGAGAGAAAGCAAGTATTACAATAAAGCAAGTTGTAATTTTTTTTTTGCTGGTGGAGGGTCTTGATTTCAATTTGCAAAAAAAAAAAAAAAAAAAAAGCAACATCTGTGCGGCATCAATTGAGAAAAATGCAATAAAATGAGGTATGCCTGTATCTCAGTATTTGATGTTAATTTAACAATTTACAGCCATAACAAACAAGTATTTTTCAAGTTAATGCACTTCCATTTACATTTCCATGAATATTTTCCTACAATATTATGAAGACTGCTTCTTTTGTCAGTAGGTCTGCAAGAGGTTATGAGATCCCAGAGAGTAGAAGAGATAATTACTATCTTTTGGTACCAAAATTTTTAGGTGAAATGTGATGAATTCAGCCAAATATTCTGAAGTTTTCGCTACTTGGTGTATAAACAGAGCATTTGCGGGTCTCACTGGAATTTTTACTTGACTGCTTTCAGTTTTTAGTTCCTGGGGTGAATACAGAAATGCTACACCCAAGTAACCCCCAAATATTTCCAAACACTGTAATATTGCTGGGATAAGCAAAGGTGGATTTTATAGAGCTCCATGCCCTGTTTCCAGCTCACTAAAAAAAAAAGCTAAATCTGGCCTAATTACTCTACTGTCAAACAGGTAGGCACTGTAACTGGAATTTTTAAAATTCCAAAATCACTTTTTAGCATGTTTTCTCGGTCAACCAACACCTGGACCTGCATCTTTCAAGGACTTGCTGTGATTTAAAGTCTCCAGGGAAGAATGTTCTAAGCAGATATATTACTGTACATTTCCTGTCCCATCGTACTAGCAAGGTAAGGAGGTTCTTTACTTGGCACAGCCCCATATGCGAAGTGACAGGAGCTTTTTATATTTCTTATACTTTAAAAAATATATTATTTATTTATTATTTATTTATTTTTAGACAGAGGGGGAGAGAGGGAGGAAGAGAAGGAGAGAAACATTAATGTGTGGTTGCCTATTGTATGTACCCAACTGGGGACCTGGCCCACAACCCAGGCATGTGCCCTGACTGGGAATCGAACCCATGACCCTTTGGTTCAGAGCTGGCGCTCAGTCCACTGAGCCACACCAGCCAGGGCTAGATTTCTTATACTTTTTAATCACAAATTTTTAAAAACTAGTCTCTTTGAAAGAAATAAAAGGGCAACTAAATATTTTCAAAAAGTTTTTTGTTGTAAAAAATACATGAGCCAGAAATAAAATTTGCAGTTAGGTAAAAAAAAAATTATTTTTTATGTGTGTTTATGTGTGTGGGAAGTATACAGAAATTAAGGAAAACTTAAGACTTCCCAGACTGGAAACAACCTCAATGTTTCACAATAAAACAAACATTAAAATTGGAGCTCAGTTTGAAACTTCATAATGTGCCCAAATAAACTAAGAATGGGGTTCCTGATGCTTAACCAGTAAAACCAGATCTAAATAACTATTTTTGGAAATATGCTTTTTTTTAACATCAAAAATAGGACTTGGTTCTGTTTTACATCACACGCATGCATCTTTTAGAGTATGTAAGTGTACAAACTGAGAACATTAATTCTGGCACGTACCAGTTTTGAGGACAAATGGTTAACCTCCCTGACAGTTTACACCTGATAAATGGTTAAAAACAGCCACCTAATGGGAGAGTGCTTCCGCACTGTTACCTGTACCAAGTGACCTAAGTGACAGGATCTTCGTCTTCCATTTCTCAGGGCTCTTCCTTGGGGCTGTTAATGCATAACTGTGAGCAATGAGCATTCACTGCGTGACCCTGTTCTGCATGTCCAGAACAACTACGGAGCCAGAAATGACTTTCTGTCAAGTACAGAAAAGTCAAGTCGAGTACAGACAAGTCAAGTCTTCGATCTCCACAGTGTTTTTAGATAGGCCCTGAACCAATAAGCTTTTATGTTATATCCCCATCACTGGCTCTTAGCACCAGTGAGTTGTCAGCCAGTTAAGCACCGTACCTTTCCTGGTCTCCGAGAATTCCTCATACAGAACACCAAGAAAATTGGGGTTTGTTCAGCGATTGATCCACATCTCTAAAAATTAAATCATTATTCAGTAAGTGAAGGTTTCTGATAAACAAGCAGACCAAGGGGAGTTTTTCCAATTAAGAAAGTTCACAATAATATAGTAATGTATTATTACTAATAGAAGAGCCTAAGAGTTGACCAATTTTTTTTTAAGGCAAGAAAAAAAGAAAACAAGTGCAGGTTATGTCAAGCTTTTGTGAATATTGTCCTTGGCATTTCAAGTATAAAGTTTGTTTAAAAAGACAAGGGAAAAATTAAACTAATACTTCAACAACCACAGAATAAGGTTTAGGATTGCAAAGAAAGAGGAAAAAAAGAAACACTATTCCTCTCCAATTATACTGCCAAGCATTCACAAGTGAGCTAGGGATCATAAGGTTAATTATACATTTAATAAGGTGTCAGGGAGATAACTGCTCGTTTCTTTATAAAAATTAAAATG
>PVJI01002338.1:49149-148109 GCA_004026765.1 Micronycteris hirsuta
AAAAAAAAAAAAAAAAAAAAAAAAAAAAAAAAAAAAAAAAAAAAAAAAAAAAAAAAAAAAAAAAAAAAAAAAAAAAAAAAAAAAAAGTTTATATGACAGACCAGATAAATCAAGTGTCTATCCAATCTTAGATGCTATAGTAAAATCAAATATGGCAAGACAATATTGTAGTTTACATTCTTCATGGATGTCATCCCTTAAGTTTCTAAAAAGCACAATCCTCTTTCAAAGCTTTAAAACATTGTCAATACTAAAGCGAATACTATAAAAAGAACTTTTGGGGACACAGAACGTTTATATTATAAACTGATGTTTTCGACATCTGTGACTAAAGTGTTCTTCAGCACAGTGAGAATAACCTTTTACTGTTTGACAGGCAGGTAGAGGATGGGTAAAGGTTTAGCATTTGAAATCTCAGTCTATTGAAGGCACGAAGACGAAAAGGCTGCTGCTGTGGTATCTACGCTCAGCTGCTGACAGGCCGCTGGGGCTCAACGCAGCCCGAGGGCAGCAGGCGGCAGCCCCGTGGTCTCCCCCCAGGCTGCTGTCAGCCGGGCTCCCGGGGAGGAGCCTTGAAAGATTCCAGCTCAGAACAAGCTGGGCGAGGAAATATCAAGTGCCACCTTTCTAAAGAACCATCAAAATAACGTGTTAAAATCGAACGAATACTACCACATGTGTAATCAGATATACTTATACCCCCAGTAGTACACTTAGACATGTATACACAGAGATAAAGCATTAGAGTTTATTTCAAGACAGAACTTGAAACACCAAAGGCAGCAAGGTAAAAAAAATTGCTGAAATCCCTAGCTATCATAAACTGCTTTTTCTGTTACCTTTTTTTTTAAAGGCAAAGAAACCAAACAATAAAATTTCCAATTAACTGGAATTTTTCTGTCCTGAAATAAAAGTACAGCAGCCTTAGAGGCAGTGCCAATTCATACTTAAAAAAAAACTGTTAACAGAGAGAGATTTCTCAGGCATGCCTTTAAAAAATGGCTTGCATTCCACTGTCAGACTAGATGAACTTTAAGGATCAAAACTAGAGCTTGGGCAAATGGGTACAGTTTTATCCCTCCTATCTACTACGTGCAATGTGTCGCAGCTCATACAAATGTAAGTGAATGTAACACTATTTACTATCAGAAATTGGTCGCAGACCTCAATCTGACACAGGGAGTCTACACAAACACAGCCGCTGGCAGGCTCACGGTGACTGTTTGACTGCCACCTGCTGGGAAGGGGCTCCCCAGTAGTGCCTGTTTGTGTACACTGCCAGTGGCAGCTCCGATCACCCACCGGCTCGGCACTTGGAGTGGCTTTATATTTAATGCTGTTAAAATAGCATGAATGTGGTTGTCTCCTTCCCTGAAGATTGCTAATTTAACTGAGAGTGCGGGCCACAGAGACCTGCATTTGTCATTTAATGTGTCTGTGACACACGAGTGAATAGAAAGCAAATTCAACTCTTAATAAACCTTGAATAAGGCACTGAGAATGTTTGAGTATTCAAGTGAGAAGCTGTACTTGGAAAGCAAACATTTCCTACTTTTTGTTTGCAAACTGTGTTGCCATGGTGATGCACAGTATTTACAGCATTACAGAAATTAAAGTAGAAAATCAAAGGAATTGTTTTGCGTTACCTATCTGCATAGAAATATTTGTTTTTAAATCATTTCAGCAAAACAAGTCTTCCCTCTCTGCCCTCCCCCCCAAACCTACGGGCATTTCTAGTCTGGTCTGGCATGTTTAAAACCAGCAACCCGCAATTTACAATCCAGTCCTTATCACGCAACCTTGATTCGCAATGAACTTAAATGTGCCAGCAGCACCGCACCTCATTTCTAATATTCTACCACACACCATACACTTAAGTAATTTCTCAGCTCAAGCCACCAGCCCTACTGCTCCGTGTGCGGTGGGTCATTACCTGTAAGAGAGCTCTGGCATCATCCCCCTTGCCTGAATCCACAAGCTGAAGGAAAAGGTCGGTGACTGGTTTGTACACTGCAAACTGATTGGCCAACCTCTCTGCCATGATGCTAACTGAAAAAAAAGAAAGGTAAGAAAAATCTTTCGTTTAAACCATCCACCAAAGAAATTTGGTCCAGTCTCACTAGAGAGAAAATGTGCTTCTGCTTATTTTAGCAACAACAGCTAACTTACTCTTTTCAAGTGCGGGTTCCAACTGCTCCTCTATCACTTTTCTGAATAAGTACGCCAGGCCAAAGTACTGGGCTTCCACAGTTTCATTCCCAGAAGTAAGCATATTTTCAATGTTTTCTATTGCAACATCTATGTTATTGCTGTAAAAGTAAAATAAATTACAAAGAAATATTTGCTCTTGTAGTAATAGTGCAGGCAGTTTTTGTATGAGAACTTACTTTGGGATTCACATACGCAAATGCTTTAGGAAAAAAGAGAGCTATATTCACAATTAGCCAGATAAAAAAACACTGCCAGCTGAAGTGGATCTCAATTAGGCAGGAACATTTTATGCTCCAGTACGTGAAGCAGTTGCTTATTTGAAAACACTGCTCCACAGATAAAATCAAACACCTACATACAAAACCATTAATGATGATAGCTTAAAAAATATTGCATCGTAAATATTTAATTTGATTTTGCAGCTCTTTAGATGTAAAATAAAAACTTGTGTAAGTGCTACAAGTTTGGCTTTATAATCTACGATGGTCACTACTGCACGAGGTAAAGAGAATAGGTACCATCTCAGGTCTTTTAAAGATGCTGAGGATGTCTTTGAAAAGTGTGTTTTCAAGCCTCTCAACACACAGGGACAATTTTTTTCCGTCAGTTACTATAGAACATTTGAGAAATATTCAATTTATACTAAACTTCTCAGAAAGAAGTATTTTCACACTTTGCATTGAAAAGCCAATCACATAGCCTTATTTAACAAGTTACAATAAAAATTATCATTATGACTTTTTGGTTAATGTACTCTGTAGTTGCTACTTTACAGTTACAGCATTCCAAATCCAAATAATCAGGTTTTATGTTGAAATTATTACCTAAAACATAAGAATTCTCTAACTAAATATGAAGACTCCATTACAGTGAACTTTTCTTACGGGTTTTAGTTGGAAAAATTATTTACTAGTGAATACAAACATATTATCCACATCTTACAAAACTGTGTTTATATGATAACATTTAAAAACCCATCCAGCTCTTAAGTGGATAATTTCCTTGCTCTTCCAACGCAACATAATCACATTTTCTCATTAAAGGGAAAATGTGAAGTTCTATTTGGGGAAATAGCTTTAAGAGGAAAAAAACCCCACTACTTCTTCTCTGCCCAAAGAAACAGAAACAGACAAAAAACACAAACATTACATTTTAGCATCACAACCCATTAAATGTATGTAAGATTAACACTAAAGAACATTGTTTTCTAAAGGCCTGAAGAGAGTCAATTCCATAATTATCCCCATGAGTCTTTAACTTGAGCAAAGTTAATAAAAATCAAGTTCTTATTTCCGCCTACAGTGGTGATGCTCTACAAGGAATCCAGAGAAGTGGTAAGAGAATCACCTCTGAATGTCTCCCTTTTTGGGGGGGGTGTGAAGACAGGGGTTTGGAGGGGCGGGGGTGGGAAAACAGAACTTCCTATTTCTGACAAGCTCGCCGGGCCTCTGTCACAATGTTCCGGCAGAGTGTCACCCTCAGTGTCGCTGGCAGCCAATGAACTCCCTTTTCACTTCTGTAACAAAGTGTCTCCATGACAAGGGACTGGATGAATGAGAACACTTACCAACTGTGGAACACATTTTACGAATTTGAAAAATGTGATAAATGCTTTCTATTCTAAGATTTAATTTAAAGCTAACAAACATTTTGTAGCATGTAGTAATTAATTATTCCCTAATGGTATGGTTCCTACTAGCTTTAGAAAGTTTTAACAGCTGGTATTAGAGATAATGCTCTTTCCAATATCCAATGGAGGAAAAGAAAGCTTAAAAATACTCACTTCTTTATTTGTGCCAAAGCAATGTTATTGATGAAAACCATATTTGAGAGTCCAATCGAATCTTCGAGTCCATTTACCATCTTCTGAATTGTTTGTATGCCTTCTAAATCCCCCTTCGAAGCACATGCCTGGATCAGGCGGGTGACTGCCATCCGAGAAGGTGTCTGCCTCAGGTCCAAGGCCGTTTTCAGCGTTGCGAGAGCTTCTACAACAGAAGAGCAGGCAACGGGGTTTTTCTGTTATGAACCACACCGACTTTAATGCACTCTGAAAACCAGCTTTTAAATATGAGCACCAAGTGGCTATAAACAGAAAGCTATGAATAACTTAATCTAGATTACAGAAGATATTACCATTTTATAAAAATAATAATTTATTTGACTACCTATAAGATATCAGAGACCAGAGAAATGTCCTCTTACTGAAAGAATGTGGGTACCGTTCTGGGGTAACAGTTAGTGACTAATTTCAAGGAAGTGGACAAGTTCAGAGGTATATAAATATGAATTTTAAAAATTAAACAGTTTCCAAAATTATGGACTTTCTACCCAAATTCATACTTTCCCAGATTTTATTATACTCAAAGACTACATGATTATCAAAATCTTCTGATATTCCAAGATTCTTTCTTGAAAGCAGAGTCTTTCTCTAGTCCACATAGGATGGATTGCACAGGAGCAGCCGACCTGGGACACTCCACTTTCACAGGAACCCTGTTCACACGATTAAATAATACCTAGTAGAGATTTTCTCACACTCATTTTCAAAGGAAATAATAGCTCATCAGATTCCCATGGATAGAGCCACAAGAGGATTTTTTTGTTGTTTTTCTTTTAAAGTATCATACTTACCAGTACCTGATTATGGACAAACTGGGGAAATCCTTCTGATTTACAGACTCATGCACAAGTGTGGTGAAATCATGATATTAAGTATAGCAGTGCATGGAGGGAAAATGTAACACTCAGCATAAAAGGAAAACTTCAGGCTTTATAGCAATTAAAGCCGCGCACCGCAGACAAAAGTAGGACTCTCAAAGCCGATTTCCAAATAAGGAGAGCCTACCTTTTCCAGAAGAATGGGGGAAAGGTGATAATTAAACAGTCTACTACAAATAATAAAGTAAGAGACATAACGAATTCAGTGTTTATTACTGAATAAACAAAGTGTAATGACTCCAAATCCAGAAACTAAACCACTGATGCTCAAATGGGGAAAAGAGGAAATAGGTAGTATAAAAGGCACATTCAATAAAATCTTATAAATACATATACATAGAAAACAAAAATGTTAGTAATATAATTTACAGAAATAAGTTCGACAAAATCTTAACTGGTGGTCACACATAGATAATCAATCAGCTAGAAAAGATTTTTCCATCAGTCAATCAAAATACTAACAAAAATAAGATAATGATGGTGATGGTAAACTAGCATTTATTGAGCTTTAACTACAATTGTTGAACATTTACTACATGCCAGACACATTAATAACCAAGTGTGACAACTATCCCAAGTACTACTTTCACAGGCGAGAAACAGAGGCACAAAGTTTACATAATTTGGCCAAGATCATATTGCTGCACATCAGCCCAAGAATTTAACCCCCCACAGCCTGCGTCCATGGGCACACGTGTGCAGGACAGCAGAGGACCAAGAACAGACCACATTAAGTCTGTCCAAGAGGAGCATGGAAACTCGGAGCCTAAGTCAGAATCCCAGGACCTGCCTTCTCTGCAGTTTCCGACCTAAGTGACAACAAAGACAGGTGCCTACCCACACCCTGCCCCCGGATCTGCTTCTTACTCTCACCTGATTTAATAGTCAGTCCTATTGATTATATTGCAAAGGTGACATGTATCAGCTATTAATATTACAGAACAGCATTAGTTTATAAAATTAGATTTAAAATTAAACTGGCTTTATTTTTTCTCCCCGCTTTAGATGGGACCGAGAAAAAGGAACCTGAAAAAGGGAAGGGGACTTTAAAAATTAGAGGCTCAGCCATGGAGCAAAATAAAGACACGGGGACAGTGCCGACACCATCCCGTCCTCGCCAATGGTCATTTTAATGACAGTAAGTCTGTGGTGAAGCACAGGAGGCGGCGTGTGGGGGCGGAGGCGGCGGACAGCGGGCTCAGCGCTCCTACTCTCGGCCAGCCTCCAGCTGAACTGAATAGCTGAGAAGATGTGAACATTACATCACAAAGTTTCTTGTAGTGTTCCCAGGGTACCTAACGTATAAGTAAAGGGTAGTAGTCAAGTTAAACAAATTCAGCAACTTTCTCTGAGGGATGTAAAATTATTTAATAAAATACAAGTGAGGAATAACACCATTATTATAGACTGAGGAATAAACAGTTAACATATTGAACAGTTAAAGAGCTTTTTCAACCTTCTCTAAAGGTCCCCTAAGTGGGTTTTGTTCTACTGGAGAAACTATGGTGTTACTGTACCGACTAAAATTCAAATGTAAACCTAAACGTGAAAAGATGCTTACTTAAATTTAAGATTTATTATTTTCCCCTTGGGAGGCTCATTTGTAAGACCTCCAGATCCAAACCCACTCCTCTGCAAACCCACAAAGAGCTT
This sequence comes from Micronycteris hirsuta, assembly GCA_004026765.1. Lineage (NCBI taxonomy): Eukaryota > Metazoa > Chordata > Mammalia > Chiroptera > Phyllostomidae > Micronycteris > Micronycteris hirsuta. The sequence continues at coordinate 55,735 of PVJI01002338.1, forward strand.
CCACTAAATCATCAGTCCCCTCCCAGTCCTCTCCAAAGTCACCTTCTGGTATTATCTTAATATTAATTTAAAAACTCTAAATTCCAAGGTCCAAACAAACACCGTATTTTATTGCTGTTGGTATTATGAACTATTAAAAAAGTATTAGATTAAGTTTTAAAAATCAATATTATAATCATTTGGTGCACAATCCCACACATTTAACACTCAATTTAACTCATTTGCTATCTCACACACAACCAACACAATATGCAAGAAACAACTGCTGGGAATTGTTTCAGATGCTCTAAAGTATGTTAATTTCCAAAGCAAAGTGACTTGTGCTGTGAATTTTAACGCACTTGAAAGCCTGTACTTTCTCTCGTTCTGGAACACAAATTTTGCATGTCTGAAGAGCTGTGATTCATCTTAAGAAAACCCATCTTGTGTTAAATGGAATGGAAACTGGACTAAGTGGTCAAATGACAAGTACATTCATATTCAAGCTGTATTATAAATGCATGTACAGTAATTTACGTCTCTCAGCTACCACAAAAGGCTCTTGATAAGCAGGTAATTTGCTAAATGGACTCCTTTATCCAAGTATTCGAAGGGCGTTACAAGAAAAATCTGCAGAGGCATTAATGTGACGTAAAGGTCAAGCATTGTGACATACCTTTCAAATAATCCCGCCTAACTTGCGTTATGATGAGGAGGCTGTTGGCAGCATCGTTCAGTGTGAAGCCCTTGATGTGGGTCTCAGCGCTAAAAGAAGCAGACATTTAGAAAGGAATTACTGACATGCTTCTGATACGATAATAAATGGTTGAGCGCCAAGGTGAAATTATAAAAACTACTGTTCGTATGTTAAAAATATTGCTGCAAAATATCGACCTGGAGACAGCTTTTGTGTTATCCTGTCAATGGTTATAGAAGGATAATTTTTTTTTGCATTCTGACAGATGACAAAGTTGGAAATGAGCAACAAAAGAAACAAAGTACAAGATTTTTTTTAAACAATCGGTTCAGATTCTTGAATGCTGACATATGAGATGACTAAAATAACTGTGTGCCCTGCATTGTTCTGCTGTATCCTAAGCTAGATCCTTTTTCCTCTTTTTTCTATATTCACCATAATTATAAAATGTAAAACTGTTCTTTCGGCAACAAAAATGAACACTTATTTTCAGCACTGTATATTTTAAGTATAAACTAAAGCATATTACTAACTAACCCCGTATCATTTGGTTGATTAATTTTCAAATTTCTGTATCTAGATACATGCAGCTTTTAAAGGTGAACATACTGCAAGACTAAAACCGTTGTTACCTTAAAATTTAAAATTTCACACAACAACCTTGTCCTGGCCTTTCATTTAAAATGAAACCCCCACACCCCCAACTTTTTAAAACTCAAGAGCAAAATAATGCTTTAACTCACGGATAAAACCTACATGATTTAAAAAAAAAAAAAAAAAAAACCTAGTCAGAGATCATTTCCGTGTGCCGCACTGTCTGCCCATCTCCTGTGATGAGATTTCAGGATACGTAATGCCCCTGGGAAAAAAATCGGGAAATCTCCACAGGTCAAAAGGAGCAAAAACAATTGCTGCCATTTGCCTTACTGAGCTCAGTGACGAGCTCGTTGCCAACAACCTCAGCCCGCCGACATGAACACCTAAGCTGGGCAGATTTGGAGAACGGCAGAGTCACTGCTAAATTATTCTCAGCAATCCCAAGGAAATCCTCCAAAGACCCTGTGACGTGCCCATCCTCTACCACTTCCAGCCTGAGGCTCACCCTGCAGTCCCTGGGCACAGGATTTTCTTATCCCCCAGCCAGTCCTCTAATCCCACCGGAGCACCCACTGCTCAATTGGACTTCTTTCCTCTGTGCCATCTGTCAAAGCTCTTAGGTCAACAACCCCGTATGAGACTATAAACTGCCTGAAATAAAGGATTTACTTTCTCAATCTTTAGCGTGATTAAGTAAACAGGAGATTCTATTAAAATTAAGCTCACTTCTTATGTCGATATTATTACATGTATTATACCATATTTACTTGAAAATATTATATAAAATTTATTAAAACCACAAAGTAACAACACTTCTCTTTTAACTGACATCAAACGAATTACAAACCTTTCAAAGACCTCAAAACACAGAGCACTTTCTTTCCCACCTTAAGAAGCCGCCTACTCAATGCAAATATAAAAGTGAAATAAATAGGAAGACAAAAACTCTATTATATACTGAACATTTAAATTTTACATATGCAGAACTTACATATCAATCACCTCCAAAGTACGTTCCAAACTGGCAAAAGGGAAAAAAAAACCCCTACAAAAAGTTACTGGTAGAGATCTTTGCATAGGACTTGTTTACACAATACAGTAAGTCTTCTTCTGACCCAGAAAATTGATCTTTCCTTTTGAAAAACAATCTAGTCCAGGGCTGTCAAATCAAACGTCCAGTAGCAACGGGACTATTCTTTATTCTATTCTTTATTCTTTATTCTTTATGGCTGTCCAACAGGGCAGCCAGTAGCCACATGTGGCTGGCTATATGTGATAGAGGAATGGAAATAATTATATTCAATTTAATTAGTTTAAATTTAAACAAGCACATATACAATGACTACTGGATTGAACAACACAGAATTCTAGACATTTTCTTTCCATTTTTAGAACTGCCAAAATAAAGGAAATCACTATAAAGAATAAGGGTATCAATCTTTTAACTTATAATCAAGTGCAACAATTAATCTGTCGTAACCAAAGACCGTACGTATTACAGGGAGTTTCACCTTACAGATTTCAGAGCAATGACTGGTCTATGGATGTAAATACTTACATAATTAAGTACATAGGACATTAGTTGGTGATTATAATTTATCTTACTTTGGATAAGAAAAACTGGCCAATCCAGTGAAAGCCATCAGTGCCTGATTTAGTGTAATTTCTAGATGGAATGAAATAAGAAGCTGGCAGGGATAAAAGAAACAAAGTACTATTCTCGAAAGATAAGGTACCATTATTGCTGTATGATTCTCAAATTTCCTGGGAATACAGTTTAATGTTATCAGCTATTTTAAACAATAATTTATATCCTTTATTCTTCTTTGAATAAGCATTTCCACTCCCTTGAAATAATGCACTATACCTAAAGTTTTATTTCAAAACATGAAGAAATGTTGTAATTCTAACTACAAGCGAAAAAAGTTGGTTTCTTAAAAATTTTTAAAGGCAGCTCTCACTGTTACTTTTGAGGTTCTAGTACTAGCTGGGATGACTGTTAGTAAAATTGAAGACATCTTATAAGAGGTCAAGTGAATCTGCAACACATTAACGACAGCAAAGGTACTGCAAAGAAAAAAGACGGCACTTTTTAGTTCACAGCAAAACCTTTGCTCTTATGACTGAACGAGTGGCATCGTGTGGGTAACTTTAACAACAGACTGCTACTTACTAACTAAGAGTAACGGCACCAGAAAAATACCATGGAGTACTGCCTCCTGCTACAGTGGCTTACTTGGTTACACCATGTTATAATAAAGATGCCTACAGAACAAAGCAACAGCTCTTCTCTCCTCGGATCATGGACACAGAGCTAGAAGGGGAAGAGCTAACCTGGCCTCAGGCTGGCAAAGAGCCAGGAAATCAATCCAGAAAAATTACATGGCATTCCGTCAGTAGTATAGTTAATTAGTTGGAACACTGGAACTATAACTTCCACTTCTGAATTCCCAGTCTAGAGTTACTGTCAAAAGTACTCGATGTAGATCTGACCCAAGACACAACTCTTCACAGTCAAATATAACACTTTACTGGTTTGAGGGAAAGGATGTGCGTCCAATCCCCAGATCAGGTGCCTCTGGGCACTCGATGGCTGTGCACGTAGGATTCTCTTGGGCCCACACAGCTACTTGGAGAAGGCAGCTGCGTAATACCGGAAGAATAAGATAGCTAAGATAACAGTGACCTCAAGAGTCCAGTAAGGCTTCACGAAATCTAAGAGAGGGGCGAAGGAAAGGAGATACATCTCACAGGTTGTGGACAGATGGGGGAAGCAGAAGGGCTGTGCGTGTAACCCTCTTCTAGGTCGGCAGCTTACACACCTGTCTGATGAAGGTTCACAGCCAAACACAGTAAGAAATGATGTCTTCATACCACACACCAGTGCAGATATGTAAATGCACATGTAACTGAAATAAAACTTTCACAAAATACTTTTAGTACATAAAGTGCTTCGATATCTTCTATTCTATTTAACTAAGACACTGTCCCATGAGATGGACTCCATGACCCAATAACTGGTTACAACTGCAGTATGAAAATCTACTCAAGATCAGCTCTCCTCAACAAAAGGCACACACACTGTGTGAATGTTCCAGGGTGAGGCAAGAAAACGTTTAGGCCTCTTTTTAAATCTTATCCTCTAAAACATTTTTATTTTTTGAGTATGTTTTATAACATGTGAGACATTAGTACAATTCACTATTAATGGCATGTAATCAAAATGACGTGATTCTTGAATCACCTGGGTCTTTTAGGAAAATGCAGATTCCTGATCAGCTGAATCAGAACCTTTGGCTGTAGGGAATCTTTTTATGCTACCAGAATGTGAGGCTCACTGTTCTAGAACAAGCCCAGTTAAAATAATAGAATTATGATCTGTGCTTTTGAGAAGTATTACAGAGGTCTTTGAAAGCAACCTCAGAATTAAACGTTTATTTTTATGTTTAATTTTATTTATTTATTTTTTAGAGAGGGGAAGGGAGGGAGAAAGATGGAGAGGAACATCAGTGTGTGGTTGCCTCTCACACACCCTCAAAGTGGGGACCTGGCCCGCAACCCAGGCTTGTGCCCTGACTGGGAATCAAACTGGTGACCCTTTGGTTCCCAGCCCGCGCTCAATCCACTGAGCCACACCAGCCAGGGCAAAAGTTTTTTGTTTTTTTTTAAAGTTTTCCTTCTTTGCTTCTATTCCTTCCTTACTCATACCCAATTCTCAACACAAAATGCCCCTCTCTTTTTCCTGCCTCCCCTTCCTTCCAAATCACTGTTACTTCAGAACACCTTTTGGTCATAATGGGTAGTGTTGGGAGAGACAGTTTAGATAGTACTTTCCTGAGAAAAGTCATTTTAGGAAAAAACCCACTCCTTGATGACTTCAATGACTGCAGATAACAGGATGCTGTCCACAGTCAAACTGTCTGAGTCACTAACTGAGGACGCAGTGAGTATTCTTGAACGTAAAGGTCTTAGCATGGCTGTCCAGTATCGACATACAAACGATGATTCAAGACCACAGTTACATGCGGTGTGTGTAAATACATGTGTACCCATACACAGTACTGGTATACATCCATACACACTGTACACATATGTGCTCATGTGAATATGTATTTCCACAGATAAGTACAGTCGTACACAACTCAGTTTTCAAAATGTGCAGAAAAGCAGTAAACACGGCCATCTGGTGCTTAACTTCAGTGTAACAGTAGGGTTCACACCAGGTCTTCCGGCAAACTGCAAGAGCGGCAGGCATCCACTTTCTACTCAAGATTCCAGTATTTCAAAAGGGCTGAGACAAAAAAATTTGAAGGCTCAAATATGCACGTGAGAAAGTGAAGCAACTGTAGCAAAATGTTAGCATTTGGTGAATTAAAGGGTTTATGGGTGTTAATTGGAGGACATTTGCAACTTTTCTGTAGATTTTAGATTTTTCAAAATAAAATTCGGGGGAAAAAATGTAAAGGTCAAAAATTAGCCAAGAGAGATTATTTCAGAACTCCTAATATACTGAGAAAAGGGTGACCTTTGCCATTGGAAATAAAGCTATGGACTCATCAATGGGACAGGCCCAGGTGAGAGCAAACCTCGATCTACTCCTTTCTAGGGCTCTTTCTGATTACTCAACTTTTCAAGACAACTCTTTGGGGAGTAAGACAACAGAGTCAGTTAATCAGTGGTCCCCAACCTTTTTGGCATCAGGGACTGGTTTTGTGGGAGATGGGGTGGGAGTGGCGGGTGGTATGTAGGAGTCAGAGCTCAGGCGAGCTTTGCTTGTGGCCCAGGGGTTGGGGACCCCGAGCTAACTGACACATCAGGTATGAAAACTTTACTCCTGTTCTGATCAATAAAGTATTTTACTCCAGGGAACTAGCCAGAGAGACAAAACCACTACTACCACCAATACCAACACCACCAAACAGACTTAAGAAAATATCAATCAAACAGAAAAACACAACAGAAGGGAGGAGAGGTATTTAAAATGTGTTGAGTACCTATATTTTCTCTACTTCCCTCTATCTCTTTCATTATTTAGAAGAAATGTTTAATGTAAATATTATCATTCATTCATCCTAAAGATGAAAAACTGAGGCTCAGATATGAGAGGCAATTTCCCAAGGTCACAGAGCTTTCCAGTAAGAGTCAAAGCCTTGCCTAAGTTCAAAGCTGTGGTGTCTTCCCGATATCACACTCCTCCCACCACAGAAAGTACATGGATCTAGCTGCTGAACAAGAAACATAATGTGATAAAAATTAGTTTTTATATATGGGTATCTTAAATAAGTTACAAGCTTATATAAGGTAAATAAAAGGTATTGCACCATGTAGGGTCAGTAAAAGCTATATATTTTATAGGTTACAAAGATCCATAAAATTAGCCTGGCTGGTGTAGCTCAGTGGATTGAGCGCGGGCTGGGAACCAAGCGGTCCCGGTTCGATTCCCAGTCGGGGCACATGCCTGGGCTGTGGGCCAGGTCCCCAGTGAGGGCCATGTGAGAGGCAACCACACATTGCTCTTTCTCCCTCCCTTCTCCTCTCTCTAAAAATAAGTAAATAAAATCTTTAAAAAAAAAATCCATAAAATTAGAAATATAATTTTTGTAGGTAGTTGAGGATAATCAAGCAATAGCTACTACAACACGTCATTAGAAAACTCCTGAGTAAGCAGTGGCGTCTGCGTGAGGGGTGAGGAACGGACTCAGACGTACCAGTCCTTCACGTGCATTGCTTCCGTGAAGCTGTCCTTCGTCAGCAGCAGTTTTATAAGACTGTTGTACGTTCCACTGTCGAACACGACATCTTGCTTCTGTGCGTTCAGGAAAACATTATATGCATCTACAAAGAAAATAAAACAAGAAAAAGTGAGATGGCATAACTCTGAAATGGCAAAGAGGAGGGAAAAAACCCTAAATCAAAGCCCTGCACCCACATAATTGTTTCTCTGAAACTCGCCCACCAGACCCCTCTGCAGAGACACTGCCCAAGCGAGCGGCGCTGCCACTCTTCCGAGCTCTGAATGGAGTGAGTTTTGGCAACTACTTAATCCGAATGGACGGTACCTGCAAGGGCCTCCTTTTAAAGTTTTTTTCAAATTCACTTTCAAAAGTCAATAAATTATTTTCATGCCAATAAAAATGAGAAACAGCTCTTCTGAATTTGTTTGTGAAAAGATACCAGTTTCTAAATAAACGGCAAAACGTGTCTTAAAGTCCAAATAAACCAGAGGTATAATTTAGATTGAGGGGAGCAAAAGACTCACTATAAAGCTATCAGAAATCTATAAGTGGGTGGTTACGATGGTTAACTTTTCCACACAATAGCATTAAAGTGAATATAGCCTATAATTCTAAAATTAGGAGATCAAATTATTTGGCTACGACAGGACTTATACAAAAACATACAATTTTCAAATATACAGATATCTAACAAGTAAACTAAGCAACATTTGTTTGACTGATTAACAGTTTTATTTCACTTGTTCACAATAACTGTCAGTGAATGAAAAGATGTTACCAAAAGAGAAGTAACTACACTTTCAGTCACTTACTTTTCTGAAATAAAATTGCCTGGCTATAAACATCCGACTGAAACTACAACTCACTCTCGGGTGTGTACGAACAAATCACAATAAAGACTGGGCATAACTGAACTATCATGTGCAACCTTCTGTGGCTACAAAGCTCGATGTAAAGAAATACAGAACGCACGGCTAGGAATGAACATGATATTAACACTCAGAAGAACATTATGAGTTATTTTAGCGGTTTCTGAACAAGCAGAAACCATGCTTGTATTTATAATTAGAGGAGTTTGCATTAGCATCTCAAAATAAAGTGACATATCAAAAATTACCCTTTCAAGGTACACACACTGAAAACAAGAGAGAAAAGGTATGATATTAATATTTGTATCTTGACTAAAAAGAACAGATAGAATCTGTCATTCAGTATACAATGCTTTACTTTTAAGGGAGTCTGTCATTCAGTATACAATGCTTTACTTTTAAGGGAGCTAAGAAGTTAAAATGTAATACAATTATTGTCTACTTCCCAATAAACATATATAACAGTTCACTAGTTTGCTGAATAAAAATAAGTACAATTTGAATATATAAGATCAATAAAATAATCTAGAAAATCTTACTAGTTGTTTCCTAAATACTGTCGTCTTCATACAAATTGGTATGGCTGCGTTTATTATTTTCTAGTAGTTAAAAAAAAACAAACTATCATTGTAAGGCACCAAAGTCATTCACCACAGGTTTGTTTCTGGTGGGAAAGTCACATGTGTCCCTTTAAGTATACTTAACTATCAGAAATTGATCAAGTGCTAATGCGTAAGCATTCACTTCTCAGAGTGCTCAGTGCAAGCACTCACTTTTCAAGGTATTCATATTTTGCTAAGCATTCAAATCCTAAATATACACAAAAGGGACTAAAAGCTCTGAAAAAATTAACAGGATGAAACCAATTAGGTAAGTGTAAACTGTATATTAAAACTAGAATAGGAATGTAGCTCTACATTTATAATAAATACTGCATTATATTTACTTAGTTAATTGGTTAATTTTTTTACTTAAATAAAACAGCAATTCTTTTTTAAAAAGGAACTACATGAAGGAGTTTTGGAATCTCTGAACAGAAACTACACATTAACCATATGTTCATCTCAGTCAAATCAAACTCCATCAGAATATTTGAAAAGTACTGATAATGACAATCAATTCTATATTTAGGTATAAGAGTTGCATGGTGACTCGGCAATGTATAGACTGAAGATGCAGCAATGAAAACTGACTAAGAACGAATAAAGCTTCTCTGCATGACGGACAAAGCACAGGAGCCTAGCTTATTCTTATTTCGTGTATTTTCCATTAGTTAAGAAATTAAGAGGTTCGACAAATTTCTAAATTGATTTCTTTCTACTGACCAGAGCTCAAAACTGTCAATACTAAAATGAAAAACAAAAACAAAAACAAAAACAAAAAACCCAAAAACTGCTGCATAATAGTTAAACTATAATAAGGCATACTTGAAAATCCACATAAAAACTGAAGCTCTTAAAAGATAACGGCACGATTCTATGGAGGAAAATTAACAAAAATGCAGGAAACAACAGTGGTGTCTGATCTGGGGAGAGGAGAGCACAACGAAGTCTCATCTAAGTGGAAACAGCCAGAATGCAATCAGCAAGCACAGGCATCAGAGGGTTCAAGATGGTCATAAAACTTGTAAAGCACTCATAATAGAAGTAGGCATGCCCTCAGGAATGTTTTCCACTACAGAAAGGGAAGAAAACCCAGAAAAAAGCTCATGTCCTGCCTCCAACCTTAACATACAGTAGTCCCTCCTTTATCTAAGGTTTCGCGGCCAATTGCAGACCAAGAATATTAAGTGGAAAATTCCAGAAATAAAGAAAATCTGTAAGTGAGGAATCGCACGCTGCTCTGGGCTGCACGCTGCAAGCTCACACAGGACGGGACTCATCCCTTGGCCCGGTGCGTCCACGCTGCCCGTGCAGCCCGCCCCTCAGTCACCTAGCAGCCGGCTCGGTCGTCGCATCACCAGGTGCCCCTAATTTTACTAGTAATGTCACAGTCACATAACTTTTATTACAGTGTATTGTTCTATTTTATTACTAGTTACTGTTAATCTCTCACTGTGCCTAATTTATAAATTAAACGTTATCATTGGTACGTGTACCTAGGAAACAAAAACAGGTGCTACAGCGGTTTCAGTCACCCACTGGAGATCTGGGAACGCACCCCCACGGGTAAAGTTGTCTCATTACTTTACTGTGTTGTAACATTCATCACTGTGTCGTTTCACTACCTCAATACACACTGCACTTAGGGCAGTTAATGCCCTGATGATTATGTTTTTGCTTTCAAATAAAAGCAAAATATATAATAAATTTATTTGTCAAAAATATTCATAATGCTATTTTCAAAGTGTAATTTTGTTTTTTAATCCTCACTTGAGGACACGGTTATTGATTTTAGAGAAAGGGGAAGGAAGGGAGAGGGGGAGAAACACCGCTCAGGTGCCTCTTGTATGCGTCCCAGCTGGAGCCAAACCCACAACGTAAGCATGTGCCCTGACCAAGGATCAAACCCGACACCTACGGGGTGATGCCCCAACCCACTGAGCTACACCAGCCAGGGCTCAAAGTGCAATTTCTGAAAAAAATGTCTATTTCTTTCAGTTTTCATTATGAAAAAGTTCAAATGTACAGAAAAATCTAAAGAATAGTGTAACGAACCCCCCCATACACCTGTCACCTACCTTTAATAATTATTATTAGCATTTTTCCAGATATGCTTTATCTTTGTACCTTATTGCTTAAGTATCTTAAAATAATTTCTAGAAATCTAGATTTATCTCTCAATAATTCATGATAGATTCCAAAATTTAAGGACATTTTCCCATAAATCAAAATATCATTGTAATATCTAATAAAAATTAGAACAGTCCTGGCTGGTATGGTTCAGTGGATTGAGCACCAGACTGTGAAGCAAAAGTTCGCTGGTTCAATTCCCACTCAGGGCACATGCCTGGGTTGCAGGCCAGGTCCCCAGTAGGGGGCGCATGAGAGGCAACCACATATTGATGTTTCTCTCCCTCTCTTTTTCCCTCCTTTCCCCTCTCTCAAAAATTAAATAAATAAAATCTTTTTTTTTTTTTAAATGAGAACAATTCCTTAATATTACCTACCATTCAGTCAATATTTAAATTTTCCTGGTACCCCTAAAATGTCTTTGTTACTTTAAAAAATGAAATAGAATATATACAATCTAAGTTTCACCTCTGTCTTAGAGCACTTTTAATTTGCTGGGCTGAGAGCCCAGTGTGCACGCTCACCTTTGCTTCTCCTCCGTTGGCAGGCATTCAATATATCTTTCTGGAAATTAGTTTCTCCAACTGAGGGTGCTGAGGTATTTGGGGAATGTTCTTCATCCTCATACCACAACTTAAAAACAAAATTATTCAGTTACACAAAAAGTGGTAAATACAGTGATCTTTTCAGTATAAAACTGGACTAATCTATGACCTAAAGTTACACTGACAAGAAACTCCGTTACACTTACAGTTAAAAACAAATTACCTCGGGTACGTCAAATGGAACCTCCTGATTATTGTTTCTAAGGATTTCTGCTAATAACCTTAATGTCTTCCCACGAGGAATAATATTTTCTTCTTGCATTTTATTCCAGACAGCATCAGCTCTTTGCCAGTCACCATTTGCTTCTATAAAATTTGAAGAAACAGGAAGTAATGAACATACTAAGCAGAACTCATGAAAACAGTTAGGACTTTTTCTTCTTGGATGGTGAAGGAAGCATCACATCACGTACTGCCCCCCGGGAAGGGAACAGGGTGTTTGGGGGCCAAAGGTAAAATGGCTTCTTTTCTGCACACCATTTGAACTTTGAACCACAGAAATTCCTTACCTATTAAAAAGCAAAACAAACTCCTCCACCCCCGTACCTTGTTAAACACCTGAGAAATCATGTTGATAAAAAGTCTTTCTTTTTTTTAAAGATTTCATTTTTTTATTTTTAGAGAGAAGGGAAGGGAAGGAGAGAGACAGAGAAACATCAATGTGTGGTTGCCTCTCACGTGGCCCCCACTGGGGACCTGGCCCACAACCCAGGCGTGTGCCCTGACTGGGAATCGAACCTGCGACCCTTTGGTTCACAGCCCCCGCTGAATCCACTGAGCTACATCAGCCAGGGCAAAAAAAGTCTGTCTTTTTAAAGCAACTGAGAAATGCCCACCGCTGAAATCACAATCAGAGACAGGCAGGCCAGTCTTTGGGAAGATAAGGGCTGCATGTGTAAGGGGCAGTACACGGCTTATGGTCTAAAAGGTTTGAAAGTGTGTAACTGGATCATTTTCTTTAAAAGTGACTAATCAACAAACTTTTTTCACAGAGTTGAGTAGGGAGAATTCTGTGTCTTTGGTTGACTTGAAAAATCCCTAGGACAGTGTGTGATGACTTCTTATCTCAACAGACAATGCTATCAGACAAAGGAAGTATTAAAAGGACAAGAAGTTTATTGGAAGGAAGTAGGCAGATTCCTTCATGTTGAAAAATCTAGTTCCTTCTATGTGGTAAGCTAGTCTTCACAAATAACAACTTAAAAATCAAGACTTTAACCTATATAATTTTTTTAAAAGATTTTATTTATTTATTTTCAGAGAGAGGAGAAGGGAAGGAGAAAGAGCAATGTATGGTTGCCTCTCACATGGCCCCCACTGGGGACCTGGCCTGCAACCCAGGCATGTGCCCTGACTGGGAATTGAACTGGGACCCTCTGGTTCCCAGCCCGCACTCAATTCACTGAGCTACACCAGCCGGGCCGCAAGGACTTTTAAAACATTCAATACCTGACTTAGTGGCCGTGACCTCTTTTCCCTTAGACTGTCAAATAAAAAAAAATGACAGCAGCCAACACAGCAATAGCCAAATGGTGTGAATGAATCAATGAATTATACCTACGTTTTTGTTGGATTGGCAAAAAATATACTTTTTGGTGTGTTGCAGAATTTTAGTAATTAGTTTATGTGTGCCACAAGATGAAAAGGGTTGAAAATAGATGACCTAGAGATTTAAATATAGAGAAGAAAAAGAATATCTATCCTCAAAAGTCCTACTAAATCATGCAATTCTGATAAAGATTCTTCTCATCTTCTCATTACTGTAGTGAGAATATCAGAAATTATAATGTCTAGCGATACAATACAACACGACATTTTGCGACAAAGTTCAACCTGGCCTCTACCTGAGCCTCTTCTGGACGTTCGACACTTGACAATCCCCGGAGCCTCCTCAAAGCCTGAGATGAGACTCCTTTCCTGCCTACTGCCCTGAACAGGATATACAAATGTGTAAGAATGAAAACAGGAGCAACAGTCAGATTACTTACTATATAGTTTTAGCAGATTGTAGTACAGCTGGTCTCTGTCACATTCAAACAGCTTCTGTGTCAGCTCCACTAATTTTTCTAGAGTTTCAACCTTAAAAATAAGAATGACAGATGGATCTAGACTGTACAGAAGATACATTTTACAGTTGACAAATCTCAGTTGAATAATCAGCTTTACCCAAAAGGAAAATGACTTTACTTCAAAAGTTAAAGGGCTGAGTACAATGATGTGAATGCATTTAATGCCACTAAACTGTATGCCTTAAAGTGGTTAAAATGAAAAATTTTGTTACATTTTATCACTATTTAAAATGTAAAAAAATTAAGTTAAAGGGTTCAAGGACTCCTTAGAGTCAAGAACACAGCATGTCCAATTACCTAGTTGAGAGAATCTCCCTCCGCCAGCTGCACTTTGGAGAATTCAAAGACACTTGGGGTGGAGGACTCAGTGAGTACAGCCTGTATTTATTGATTCCTAAGAATAGTCTTCCACCCAAATGTTACACTATCGTTCCCCTGTGGCTTTTACTTGGCAGGATGTAAACAGGTATCTGAACTGCAGGGGAGGTAAAAGAGGTAAAGTAGAATCTCCACTGGGCTCTCGACACTATTCACTAGAATCTCCTCTGGTCACTAAGGGCTGAAGCAGATTTTAATTTCCTTGGACTGAAGCCCAGGAAATAAGGTTAGCCTGCTCAAAACAAGTCAGATAAAGTTAGCTAACATCTTCACGGATCAACTCAGAACTTTTAGGAACTACTACACCACAGAAACAAGAATTAAGCTATAGCTTATTTGGAAAATAACTAAGATAACACTACTTCCATTAATAATGCTCTATCTCTTGAAATCCCCAAATGCTTATATGATGTGTAGGACACTTGCTTTCTACTCATGGTTTTTGGTGCTTTAGACCACAAATTAAACACATACCTGATTACTTGAAATGCATCTTTCACAAAACCACTGGAGCCTTGCAGGCCGAGCTCTAATGCCTGGAGTCTGTAAAATAAAATAATCATACAGCACACAAGGTAAAGCTTTAGTTAAATGTTAATTTTCCCTCAAAGACAAATAATTTTCCTCTAATGGATCTGCTGCCTCCTTTTCAAATAAATATATATTAAAGAAACCTACAGTTATCAAAAACCTTTAGGATCAGAAGCGAGCATAACGGAAGACCTATACTTAACCTGTGTCTAGGAGATCTGGGTGATTTCAAAATGCTGCTTTGCGGATCAATTTTCATTCAATAAATCTTTAGCTATTAAAATGGGTAAGCTTTCTTTAGTTCAAATAGAAACCTTGAAATAATGAACTAAATGAACTCCAAAATATGTCAAATTAACACCCTCCCCGCCCCGGGCCCTCCCTCCACCCCTTAGGGATCCCGAGAGTCAGGAAATAAAAACTATTCATGTTACACAGACTTATTAACAATTGTCGCAATAATTAACCAATGGCTTTTAAAAACTGCTTTGTAAAATTCTAGTGATGAGTCTTCTGACTACCGCAAATGTTTGCCTAGTATCTTAAACTAAATGTCTAAAGAGCTAAATACTTAGAAGATCAAAACAATGAACAGTAAAATGACAATTCACAACTACGAACAACTGAACCTAAAAAATAAAAACAAAAACAAACTAAGCAAACAACTAGAACAGAACAGAATCACAGAAATGGAAATCAGATGGAGGGTTATCAGCAGGGAAGGGGCAGGAGGAGACTGGGGGAAAAGGTAGAAGGAAATAGAAGCATAATTGGTACGTACAAAATTGACAAGGGGAAGTTGGTCCAAATGTTGTGGGTTATTGTTAAGCTTATTATCAAAATAGACACAGAGAGGTTAAGAATAGTACAGAAAATGGAGAAGCCAAAGAACTTGTATGTACGACCCATGGACATGAACTAAAGGGGGGGAGGAATGCTGGACAGAGAGGGGGTGCAGGGCGAGGGGGATACAGGGAAGGAAAATAATGAGACAACTGTAATAGTATAATCAATAAAATATACTTAAAAAAAGAGCTACATACTTAAATCAAGCTAAGTACTTAAAATTAGTTTGGAGCCTTAATTATTTCAATAACTGAAACATACATCCTCAATTAGAAATTACTGAGGTTTAGTCAATAACTCTCGTTTCAAAGCAATTATTTTCAGTTTTGGATACTGGGGTAAAAGACAAACCATTTCACATATAATTCCACGGATTGTCACTGTAACTACAGTATTTTCATCATCTGTAAGAGGGCTTCACCACTAAATACTACATTTCAATCACAGCATTATGGTAAGAAAACTACATAGTCATTAGCCCTGGCTGCTCTAGTCTAGAGGAGGTACCTTTACTTGCTTTCTCCATTCAGCTTTGTTGACTAAGCCAAGTATTCCCCCCAATCTGATTTCTTATAAGTCCTCATTTTTTTTATTTCTTAAAATAATATTGTACGATGGTTGTACAAGTGTGCTCACTCCAACGGTGCAGGCACCCACATTTTGTGTGCTCACTCTAACAGTGCAGGTATCCACATTTTGGTATACAAGAAATGAATGTTGAATAAATTAATTTTTGAAATATACTTGCAATTATCATTAATGTTCACATTTTCACATAATTCCCGTGCAAGGATTTTCTCACATGATCTGTTTTGTTTCATATGCATTACACTGAAAATGACACCAACATCAACTTCATACAAAAAGTCCTTGAAAAAATACTAGATAATCCTGTTTCAAACATGGCATAATGCAAAGGTTACATTAATGTACAACTTTCAATATTACTGCTGATCCAAATGCCAACAATCTAAACACAGAACTTTATGTCAAACTCTTCCTCTTTGTGGCTGATTAATCCCTCTGTCCCTGGCAGGACAGCTGACTTATATAGCAGATATTCCTCTGTTTCATTTTGAAATTGAGAACTGCTTTCACATAAATCTCAATCATTAAAAGAACATCTAGGTCAGATTAACTAAATCTCCTAGGCTTCTGTAATGGTCTACATTGCTGGCTTTTCTCTTAACGTCTTATTGAATTTTAAACACTGCAAGTTGAAAGCAAAAATAGAAAAAGTAATAAAACCATGGAGAAGAATAGAATTCTAACTGGGATGTTGATTATAACTTATCAAAAACCAGTTAATGCTTAACTAAAACAATGGATTCACCTCCAGTTTTTTTGTTTTTGCTATATACAATCTACGTAGTGAACAGTGAGAATAAAATAATTATTATAATAAAAAAATGGCATGGCTGTTTCCACTTGGGTTATTGTGCTTCAAAACACTTTATGAAGCTCAGATTTAGTACTAGGTTCACTTGTATAAGATCAAAAAGCAATCTGAAATAAAAAAATAATTTCATTAATTTCATTATGTTACTGATATAAATTTGTTGTTATAATAGGCTTTTATGTACACTAACAAAAACAGATAAAGTAATATTACCTTTAAAGTGAAAATACTCTTTTACTTCAAACTCTGTCTCAAGAAAAATAATCTTAAATTTGACTGAGATAGATTTTTTAAACTATTTTAATTTTCCTTGCCATTACTGCTGGAAATGGAAAACAAACATCTATCCCTGGCCTCACGTCACTGAGCCAAGGAAAGCCAAGTGCATACAGGAGACTGGACAACGAAAACAGTAGGAACCCAACCATTTATCCCCAGAGCCAGGATAGCAAGAAAAAGAAAAGGCTACTATGGAACTTATGAAACCTTTCCATGTTTGCCCTTTTGTCCAAAATCTTCAGAGATAAACTTAAAGACCATGTCTGGTAAGGAGGAAATACGCATGGGTTAGCAAGTCAAACCAACGGTCTAACTGCTGTAAACCAACCATGACTCACTTAGCCAGGTGTTAAAGGAGACACTAAGTGAACAGACTCATGGCAGGGGGGTAGGAACTGGCATGAGAACTGATATCTCTTAAAATTCGGGAGGTCGGGGGAAAAAAAACTAGCTCTAAAATCCCTTCTGTATATGTAAGATCCATCCTGACTTATCAGGGACAGCAAATTAAGGTAAAACCCCAAATTTGATCTACTCAAGAACAAAAGCTTGAGTAACAGAGACTGGGAGATTGCTATTTTCCAAACTTTTGATCCAAAACACGAAACCATAGAAAGAAAGGTTTTTCCCCATGAGAAGACAGCAAATGTACTCTCGCTGCAGTGTGAGGAAAGGATAGCAGCAGATGAGAAGAGAGGAAGAAAGTCAGCGAGAGAACTTGTGGAAAAAGGTAAGTTGTTCTCCGGGTTCGGAGGCTGAAGGGTCCAGTGATAATGGAGGTCATACTGCTATACATAAACGTATCAAATCAACACACTGTGTACCTTAAACTTATACAACATTTCTTATCTTGAAGGCAGAAATGGTATAAGGGAACCAACAGAAAATGTGAAATCAGGACCCAATCTCAAATTCTATGATTACCACCAACTAAACAAGTTCTAATTCACATGCTAAAGTTTCTTTGCACTAGTAACTTCTGAGTTTTTTGTGAGGCTTATATGAAGATGTACATAAAAATAATTGGAGAAGTGTAGAAGTGTTACCAATATTAGCAGCTATGCTGTTTAGCCTGTTTGAACCTCAAGGGAATAAGTTAGAATAAGTAAGTTTAAAGCAGGCTCTTACTCATCTTTGTGTTTATATTCTGAGAACTTAGCAGCACGTGCCACATGACACACACTCAGTAAGTGGTTACTGAACTGCACGAAGGGCTAAGAATAAAACTAAATAATGTATTTCTTTATAGAAACTTTTTAAAATATATTTTATTGATAATGCTATTACAGTTGTCCCATTTTCCTCCCTTTATTCCCCTCTGCCCTGCACACTCCCTCCCCACCTCCGCCACTCCCCCCTTTAGTTTATGTCATGGGTCATTCTTTGGCTTCTACATTTCCTATACTATTCTTAACCTCCTACCTACTATTTATGCTACTTATTCTCTGTACCTTTTCCCCCTCTCTCCCGCTCTCACTTCCCCACTGATAACCCTCCATGTGATCTCCATTTCTATGATTCTGTTCCTGTTCTGGTTGCTTGGCTTAGTATTTTTTTTTTTAGGTTTGTTGTTAATAGCTGTAGTTTGTTGTTATCTTACTATTCATCTTTTTTGATCTTCCTTTTCTTATGTAAGTCCATTTAACATTTCATATAATAAGGACTTGGTAATGATGAACTCCTTTAACTTGACCTTATCTGGGAAGCACTTTATCTGCCCTTCCATTCTAAATGATAGCTTTGCTGGGTAGAGTAATCTTGCATGTAGGTCCTTGCCTTTCATGACTTCGAATACTTCTTTCCAGCCCCTTCTTGCCCGCAAAGTTTCTTTTGAGAAATCAGCTGACAGCCTTATGGGCACTCCTTTGTAGGTAACCATCTCCTTTTCTCTTGCTGCTTTTAAGATTTTCTCCTTATCTTTAATCTTGGGTAATGTAATTATGATGTGCCTCGGTGTATGCTTCCTTGGGTCCAATTTCTTTGGATCTCTCTGAGCTTCCTGGACTTCTTGAAAGTCTATTTCCTTTGCTAGAGTGGGGAAGCTCTCCTTCATTATTTTTTCAAATAAGTTTTCAATTTCTTGCTCTTCCTCTTCTCCTTCTGGCACCCGTATGATTTGGATGTTGGAACATTTAAAGTTGTCCTGGAGGTTCCTAAGCCTCTCCTCATTTTTTTGAATTCTTGTTTATTCTGTTCTAGTTGAATGTTACTTTCTTCCTTCTGCTCCAAACCATTGATTTGAGTCCAGGTTTCCTTCCTGTCACTGTTGGTTCCCTGTACATTTTCCTTTATTTCACTTTTCATAGCCTTCACTTTTTCCACTGTTTTGTGACCATATTCAACCAATTCCGTGAGCATACTGATTACCAGTGTTTTGAACTGTGCATCTCATAGGTTGGCTATCTCTTTACTGCTTAGTTTTATTTTTTCTGGAGCTTTGATCTGTTCTTTCATTCAGGCCATTTTCTTTTGTCTCAGTGTGCCTGTTACATAGTAAGGGGCGGAGCCTTAGGTGTTCACCAGGGTGGGGCAACCCATGGAGCTGCGTTGTGACACTGTATGTGAGGGAGGGGTCCAAGAAGAAACAATGCTGCTTGCTCAGCTCTCTGCCGGTTTTCAGTCACTTCCCCTGCTACCAACAAGTGAATTGGGCCCTTCTGGTGCTGATTCCCAGGTGGGTGGGTTTGTACACATTCTAGGACCCTGTGGGTCTCTCCAACGAACTCTCCTGTGAGGCTGGGAGTTTCTCCTGTTGCATCAACACCCACATGTTTTTATAGTCAGAGGTTTTGGGGCTTTATTTCCCTGCACTAGGACCTTAGGTTGTGCGGTCTGTCTCGACCCCAGTTGTTCCTCCTGGTTTATCTGCACGTGAATGTGGGACCACCTGATCAGCCAGTTGCCACGTTGCTTCGAGTCCTCTCCATCTGGCTGCCCATCTCTGCCCCTCCTACCGGTCTGGGTGAGTGTTTCTTTTTTAATTCTTTGGTTGTCGGACTTCCATACAGTTCGATTTTCCGACAGTTTTGGTTGTTTTTTGTGTTTAAATTTGTTGTTGTCCTTTCAGTTGTGCATGGAGGCACAGTGTGTCTCCATCTTGGCCAGAAGTCCCTAGAAACTTCTAATATGGTTATTCAACATTTCATATCATCATTTAGCTTTTTATACTTATATGTATCATCTCTCTCTGGACTTGATGTCCAGTCTTAAAACACAAAATGAATTATCAAACAGTGTTAATTTATTTAAATGATCTGTAAGAGTTCCTTCCTGGGAGGTGACAGAAGTACCTAAAAAGATACCTGACTAAAAGAATGAAGTTTTTTTTTTTAAACAAAAAATTCCACTTATTTTATCATAATTTCTAGCAAAAGGAGTGTGGAACTAGAGCTCAGACAGCCTGGGTTTTAGTCCAAATCTCTGTCACTATGAACAATAAAAGAGCTATCACCTACAAAGACACAACAAAAGTTCCTGTCTTTAAGTATCAGAGGCCTTACAAATGGTAATGACATTTCATCCACTTCTAAGAAATGATCCTAAATAAATATCTGAAAACCAAATATGCCTGTAGGTAAAGACTTGAATTAAGATGACTACTAACAGTGAAAATATTTATCAAAGGAGAAATGGACACATAAACCTTAGTTCACTTTTACAATGGAATAATGTGGCCATTAAAATGTTTTGAAGACTTCTTAATTACACAAAGGGAAATGCAGAGACAATAAGTAGGCTGAAGAAAAAATTAAATTATATGATTCAATGTATTTCAATTATATATGAAAGAAATATGCATTGAATAATGGACAGAAAACCCTCAGAGATAACTAGATGAATAATGGGATTAATAATTAGTCGATATGCTTGGTGTATTTTGAATAATAACACGTTTAAGTTTTACCTGAGTCTCTATACACAGGGGAAAAATCAGATTGATCATCATCACTGGTAAGAGAGATACAGTTCACAAAATATATTTACCTGAAATTATTATGTAAGTTTGTAACAACAATGTGTGAACATTTCCTCAATGGCGTATTTCATTCCGGAATGAGCCAGAAGAACAGAGGAAGGAACAAGGGACAGTTAGCTTGCAGAGGATAAGACTACAGAAGAGACAAAAGGAATGACTTCAACACAGCTTGAAAGAATGCACGTAGAAGGAATGGAATAAAACTGGCACTTATTAAGTGTTTGATGATGTACCAAGCATTCTGGATGTGGTCTTATAGGACTATCTGGTTGGGTCCTAAAAGACAGAATAAGGATAAAGGATGGAAGCACCTCCTGCCTCCCAGTCTCTGCACAGGCAGTTCCCGCCACCTGAGATGCTTCTGCCTTCACTCCTTATGTTGCTGGTTTTCAATTCATTCTTTAATTCTTACCCCAAGTATCACTTCCTCAGAAAAATCTCATCTGAGGCAATTCCTTTCAAGAGCAGTTTCTCTTACAGCAATTATTGCATTTTGTAGATTCAGCTTTCTAAGGTCTATCTCTAGGACTAGGCAGTAAGATGTGATCAATTAGTATTTGTTAAAGAAAGGGAGAGAGAAAGGGAGGAAGGGTGGGAGGGGGAGGGAGGAAGACAGACAGAAAGAAAGGCAGGAGGGAGGGGAAATTGGTCAAATTGGGAAGCCACACAGATGTTATCAACCACCTTTGTTAAAGGACTGTATTCATGAAGTTTCAGACAAGAATTTCAATGCCAACTTTAAGGGTTTATGATGGCAACTGCTTTATCAGATCTAAGTTAGAGCTTAGGTTATCTTAAGTCAGAGCTTAAATGATCTCATGCCTCTGTTAATTCACACTGTCTTCTGCTAAGGTCACTATCCTTCAATTATTAAATATCACTTGAAATAACTGACTAAGATGTCTTAAAAACTCTCACAACCATTATCCTAATTCAGATCCCATTAATCTCACTGCCTGCCTCAAACCCCCTTTAATCTATCACACATCCTTCTGCTAATATAAGTTTCTTTTTAACACTGTTCACACTGTTTTCTTTTAACACTGTTTTCTGACTGAACTCCAGTCTACTTATCCAGATAATAAAGGGTCTCTGGGAACAATTTACCCTTAACAAAATATTTCTCACAAGTCCTATGCCACAGGATGAAAGAATTACTTAAAAAATTAGAAAGGGAGTAAAATTGTCTCTTTTGCAGACATAATCTTCTTTTTAAAGATTTTATTTATTTATTTTTAGAGAAGGGGAAGGGAGGGAGAAGAGAAGGACAGAAAGAGAGATGTAAGAGAAACATTAATCAGTTGCCTCTTGTATGCACCCCACCTGGGGACCGAACCCAGGCACATGCCCTGACCGGGAATCAAAGTGGCGACCTTTCACTTTGAGGGACAATGCCCAACCAACTGAGCCACACCAGTCAGGGCCACAGATATAATCTTACACATAGAAAATCCTAACTACTCCACCAAAAAACTATAGAACTAATCAATGAGTCCAGTAAAGTTGCAGGATACAAATACACAAAACACAAAATACATCGATACACAAAAATATCAGTTTCATTTCTATACACAAACAACAAAATATCTGTAAAAGAAATAAATAACATCATTCATAACAGTATCAAAATCAATAAAATACTTAGGAATAACTAAACCAAGGATGTGAAAGATCTGTACACTGAAAATTGTAAAACTTTGATAAAAGAAACTGAAGACAAAAATAAATGGAAAGACATCCCTCCAATATCTTCTGATCGGACATCCCCTGATCAGAAGAACTAATATTATTAAAATGTCCATACTGTTCAAACAAAGGCATGTATAGATTTAACGTAATCCCTAGGAAACCGCCAAATGGCATTTTTCAGAACTTGAAAAACAATCTGAAATTCATACGAAACCACAAAAGATCCTGAAGAGCCAAAGCAGTCTGAAGGTACCACACTTCCTGATTTCAAACTATACTGTTGTACAAAGCTACAGTTATCAAAACAGTATGGTAGTGTATAAAAACAGACACATACACCAACAGAACAGAGTCAAGAAGCCAGAAATAAACCCTTGCATATATGGCCAGCTAATATTTGACAAGGGAGCCAAGAAAATCTGTAATAAATGGCATTGGGAAAACTGGATAATCAAATGCTAAAGAATGAAATTGGACTATCTTAATGCCAGTCACCAAAAATAACTCATAATGGATTTAGGACTTCAATATAAGACTTGAAACCATAAAACACCTAGAAGAAAACATGGGGAAAAGCTTCTTGATATTGGTCTTAGCAATGAGTTTTTAGATAAGACATCAAAAACACAAATAATAAAAACAAAAGAAACCAAGTGGGACTCATCAAACTAAAAAGCTTCTGCACAGTGAGAGAAACAAATCAACAAAAGAAAAGGCAGCCTACAGAATGGTAGAAAATATCTGCAAGTCATATATTTGATAAGGGGTTAATATCCAAGCTATTTAAGGAATTCATACAACTCAAAAGCAAAAAACTAAACAATCCAACTAAAAAATGAACAGAGAAGCTGAATAAACATATTTCCAAAGGAGACATACAAATGACCAACTACATGAAAAGATGCTCAACATCACTAGTCATCTGGGAAATGCAAATCAAAACCGCAATGAGCTATCATCTTGCATTTGTTAGATTGGCTGTCATCAAAAAGACAAGAGATGTGTGTTAGCAAGGATGTGGAGAAAAGGGAATCCTTGTGCATTGTTGGTGCGAATGTCAACTGGTTCAGCCACAATAGAAAACAGTACAGAGGTTCCTCAAAAGATTAAAAATAGAACTACCCTATGACCCAGCAATTCCACTTCTGGATATATAGCCTAAGGAAATGAAATCAGGCTCTCAAAGAGATATTTGTACTCCATATTCATTGTAGTATTATTCACAATAGTCAAGACATGGAAACAACCTAAGTGTCTGTATACGGATAAAGAAGATGTGGTATACATTACATACAAGGCAATATTATTCAGCCACAAGAAAGAAAGAAATCCTGCCACTTGCAACAACATAGACACACCCTCAGGATATTATGCTAAGTGAAATAAGTCAGACAAGAGAAAGACAGATACTGTGTGATATCACTTATATGTGGAATTTTAAAAATTCCAACTCCCAGAAACAGAAAGTAGAATGGTGGTTGCCAGGGGTCAGGGGTGGGGGCAATGTTGGTCAAGGGTACAAACTTCCAGTTATAAGATGAGTAGATTTCCAGGGATCTAATATACAGAATGGTGATTATAGTTAACAATATGTATTATTTACCTGAAAGTCTCTAAGAGAGATCTTAAATGTTCTCACCACAAAAAAAAAGAAATGACAATTATGTGAAGTGACAGAGATGTTAACTAATGCTACCGTGGTAATCATTTTGCAATATAAAAATACATGAAATCAACACCCTGTATACCTTAAACTTACATAACACTACATGTCAATTACCTGTATATCTCAATATAGCTGAGGGGACGGATATTTAGTGACTTCCCCTTTTCTACTTCTTTGCTCTAATACTTCAAAACTACACTTTCCAAACCCTCAAACTCCCTAATGTACTACCACATCCATGAGTCTCCTCCTCATACCCTATTTCCTCCAGAAAGTCTTGCCTAATTTCCTATTTGGGAATAAATTCTACTCTTAAACTCGTAGTACTATTTATATTTACAGTAGTTAACACTTCTCAGTCTTATATAGCAGCTCTCTTCACATATTAATTTCACGTTCAAAGAGCTGCATATTATTTCCCTGAGGGTTGATCTTAGTCTGATTCATTTTTCTTTCTTACTCTTTTTAGAAGGAAATAACACTTTTTCTGAGTATAAGAATATACGTGAAATGGGAGAACATATTCACCGATACATCTGGTAAGGGGTTAGTATCCAAAATTTATAAAGTAATTACAAAACTCAATACCAAAAAACAAACAAACAAACAGCCCAATTAAAAAAGGGGCAAAGGACCTGAATAGACACTCCTCAAAAGAAGATATACAGATGGCCAATAGACATACAAAAAGATGCTCAACGTCACTAATCATCAGAGAAATGCAAATTAAAACCCTTATGAGATACCATCTCACACCTGTCAGAATGGCTATCATCAATAAATCAAAAACCAACAAGTGCTGGCAAGGATGTGTAGAAAGCGGAACTCTTGTACACCGTTGGTGGGAATGCAGACTGGTGAAGCCACTGTGAAAAAAACAGTATGGAGATACCTCAAAAAATTAAAAAATGGATCTGCTTTTTGACCCAGTAATCCTGGGTCATATACCCAAAGGAACCTGAAACACTAATTTGAAAGAACATAAACACCCCAATGTTCATTGCAGCATTATTTACAACTGCCAAGACATGGAAGCAGCCCAAGTGTCCAATAGATGAGTGGATAAAACAACTATGGGACATTTACACAATGGAATTCTACTCATAAAAAAAAAAGAAAATTCTATCCTTTGCAACAGTATGGATAGACTTGGAGAACATTATATTAAGTGAAATAAGCCCATCAGAGAAAGACAAATACCATATGATTTCATTCATATGTGGAATCTAATGAATAAACTGAACTAACTAGCAAAAGAGAGACAGACTCATAGCTGTAGAACAGATAACAGCTAGTGTCGGGGGAGGTTACAGGGTGGAGGGATTGAGCAAAAAAGAAAAAGGAGTCATGGACATGGACAACAGGGTGGTGACTGCAGGGGGAGGAAGGGGGCATGAGGGGACTAAATGGTAATGGAAAGAAATATAATAAAGATTATATATTAAAAAAAGAATATATACAAGGTCTGTCCAGAAAAAGTCCAACCATTGTTAATAGAACAAGAACGGTTTGCCCGACATTGATGTAACCTGGCAGCCAAGGAGAATGAATTGGAAAGCGTATGTGTGAACAATGACGACTTCACTGTACTAGTCAGTGGGGGTGAGCCATTGAGTGAGCATGTGTACTGTGTGGATATCGCACTCAAAATGACTGAGTAGAGCAATGAATCTGCATCAAAATTTTGCATTAGGCTTGAAAATTCCTCTGTGAAAACTATTCAGATTATTCAGAAGGCCATAGCTATGGGCAACTGGTGATTGGCAGCTCATCACTACAAGGCACCCACTCATGCATCATATCTTGTGCAGAGTTGTTTTGGAGAAACATCAAATTCCCACATACCCAACCCCCCTACAGCCCAGATTTGGTGCCCTGCAACTTCTAGCTTTTCCCAAAACTAAAATCACCTTTGAAAGGGAAGTGATTTTCAGACAGTTGATGAGATTCAGGAAAATACAAGAGGGCAGCTGATGGCGATTGGGAGGACTATGTGAGGTCTCAAGGTGCCTACTTTCAAGGGGACTGAGGTGTCATTGACCCACGTACAATGTTTCCTGTATCTTGTAACTTCTTCAATAAATGTCTCTCTTTTCCATATTATATGGCTGGATACCTTCAGGACAAACCTCACGTCCTCAGAAAAATCAGAAAATACAGAAAAGTGTAAAGCAAAATACCAGCTATAATCCTACCCTCCTGCAATAATTCATGTATAGAAATAAAACATAAGACTATGTTCACTTTATTTTTAATTTTTTAAGATTTTATTTATTTATTTTTTTTTGGGGGGAAGGAAGAAGAGAGGGAGAGAAGCACTAATGTGTGGTTGCTTCTTGTGTACCCCCTACTGGGGACCTGGCCCGCAACCCAGGCATGTGCCCTGACTGGGAATTGAACCGGTGACCCTTTGGTTCACAGTACTCAATCCACTGAGCCACACGAGCCAGGGCAGACTATGTTCATTTTAATCACTGGTTTATTTAATTCCCACAGTGATTCAAAGCCAAGAAGCTTCATTGTATACTTTGCTTTGGCAATTCAACCCTAATGAATCCACTCATTGACAAGACTCTATTGCATTTTGGGGAATGATGAAAATGTTGCTCAGAATTTTATAATATTCCTTCATATGCTGATACAGTCCCAGTTTATTAATTTTCATTACATTTTATATTTCCGATAATCCTTAGAAAACTCTAAGAAAAGCTTCAGGTCTTAAATTTCAATAGTGAAAAAAAGCAAGTTCCCAGCTTTAATTCAACTCCAACTAACCATTAAAAAAGCCACTGAAATGTGCTTCAGTATATTCTCATATTACACACCTTGCCGAACTACTCTAGGGGACTGCAGGGATTCTGTAACGCTATTCTTTATCCTTTAAGCAATCTTATACATATCCACTATGAAAATTCTGTAACCAGTAGACAGCCATTCCTAAATGATTACACTTAGTGATGATATACACTGGCAAGGTTTTAGAGTAATTAAGAGGCTGTCTTCTCTTACCTATTCATGTGACAAGTATATACCTTCTGCTAAGCATCACATTATGAATTATGTGGCGTAAAGAAGAAAATATAATCCCTACCTTTAAGGAGCAAAGAGAATTAATATTATTTATTACCACCATAATCCAGGAAGCAGGAAAGCTGCTTTACATAACATTATGTGATTGAGTATTAAAAAAAGATACTATACACAGTAGGACAAAAGTGGGTTTACAGTTCTGAGTACCTGAAACAGTTTATTCTTCTAATTATTTATTATTGTATTATTTTCCTTATGAACTGTAAACCTACTTTTGCCCCACTCTGTATTCCCTTGTATAGATGAGAAAGTGTAAAATAGTTTAGTCACTTGTCCATCATCACACTAGCAAGTAGGTGGCAAAGGAGAACTCACTCTTATGCCTGGGGCTCTCCTAGTGTGTCTTGCTTCTTACAGACAGAGGCACAGGGCTGCCTACTGTGGAGCCTTTCATCACCATTGTCTGAAGAGCTCAGCTTCAGTTCTGCTCCGATCGCTGCTCTGCTGGTACTGACACCGCGCATAAGGAGCAACAGAACTCGAAGGGCAGGCCGCTCCCCTCACAAGTTCAGATAGACACGCCGTGCACTTACAATGAAAACATTTACATACCACTTCTAGATAATATAAACGAACTACTTGAGCCACAGAAACACCTGTCCAAGAAAGTATTTCCCACCTTCCTCTGTCAGGAGGATCAACTGAATTATATAGACAGACAAAAGAGAAGAAAGTCCTGAATTAATTTCACAGTCTTCCTTTTCCATACTAGACCTTTCTTTTAAAAACATCAACAGAAACTAATAACTTTATGGGTTATATGCCTACACCTTCGATTTCACAATAAGCCATCATCAATATACAATCAAGAAGGCCAAACACCACGTCTGTGTGCTCTCCACCGAGCACAAAAACTGTGTGGACAGTTTTGGAAAAAGAAATGGAGTAATGGCAAAGCATGATCTGAGAGAAACACGATTACTGATATGTTTACAAATTTACTTAATCACACTGAATATTTTTTTAAGGTTATGTTTCCATCTTTGGGGAATGGTTTGTTTTTTAGGGGACACAGAATTTTTTAATAGTGAAATTAATCACAATTAGGACAGACTTTATAGTTGCCCTTTGACTTATTAATTTCAGTAAGCAAAATTTCAATCAAGCTTAGATAAAATATACTAAATCCTAAATAGACCAGGTTTGTCACCTACTATTCTCATAAGCTGCTTACCACAGTTAAAAAAAGAGAGAGAGAGAAGAAGAAGAAATTCTAAATTAAATGCCAAACAGTTGCAGACAGCACTTGTTTGGCTGATTAACTTGTAGACAAGCACTGCAAATAAATCTGAGCATGAACTGCAACAAATTAAATTCCACTGCTTTTAAGAACAAAGAATTCCCTGGCAAAGAGGATTAGTAACTTTACACCCAGGAATGCCAGTTTAATTTAATTGTTCCACAATCCAAGATTTATGCAAATATCAGTTTGATATATAACAGTGAATTTAACAAAGTGAGGAAACAAATTCAATATACAACCAGGCTGCCTTTTTTGAACTGTAATTATATACAATAAAGAAGCTGGCCGAGTTTCCCCCTACTCCCACCCCATTACTGGGATTGAATTATATTAACATGAATCAGAACAAGTGTAATTAAAGGTTAAAATTTTAAAACATATTCTAATTAAGAGTCTAAAAGGCTGTACAATTAGAATACTGTAGTTAAAATCGTACCTCAATGATCTTTTTGGCCTCTTTGTAATTTCCTGTTTGTAGGAAGGCAAAGAAGAGATCATAGAGCATTGTCATTTCACCTTGTTCTTGGCTCACAAAGTCCATTGCTAGAGAGGAAAGAAGAAAATATATTAGAAGAAAAAAAAATGTAGAGAAACAGTATCAGCCTAAGTTCTAGAAAAATACAAGAAAATATTAAAACATATATTTAGAACAGCTTAAAGATTATAGCTATGTCAACCAATTTCCTGGCACAGTCTTTATTTAACAGCACCTGTTTATGACACTCAGTACCTACGGGCAGCTTCAAAGAGAACTGGTGATAACGAGGGTAAAAAGTCCTCATAAAGCTAGATCACCACGATTTAATAGAGGGGCAATGTTTCAAAATGAGCAGTTATTAAAATCAAGGACATTTACAATACTGAAAATCTACCCGATAGTTTTCTTTTTAATTTAAAGTGTAACATTTTCTCTGGATGTGCTTTGCCTTCCTGTTCAATTTTCTTTTCACAGCAATGCATTAAGATTAAATAAGCGACGAGTGCAAGGGGTGGGGGAGGGGCGGCGGCAACTCTAAGTACACCAGGATATTAAAAGGTGACTAACCTTTCTGAATTAGATCAGTCTCGCCTTTCTCTATCAATTTACATAATACATCATGGATCCTCGGTAATACTCTATACTTTTCATAGCATTCAATGGTGGCTTCAAGAGCAGCAGGTAAGTCATCCCTTGAAAACAAAAATATTAACAAGGAAAACAATACATCTTAGTTTAGAGACATGTACAATGACCAGTTAAAAATGTACACAACTACGCTTTGAGGCAGAAAACCATGAAGCCAAAATGAAAAAAAAAAAGAGAAACAATCCTTACGTATAAATAAGCATTCAGAGCACAGACATCATTAGCAGTTCCCTGCTTTCCCCGCTTCAACTTTTACTATTTTACTTGCTAAATGGCACTATAAAAAAGTCAAAATAGATGAAGGTTTCATAATCACCAACATTACTCTAAGAATGCATTATTTCTAAAAGCAATGAGTACTATCAAATGTTTTTCTACTTATGTGTTTATAGTTCTCAATAATTCCAAATTTGGGAAACTTCATTAAATGTCTGTCAACAGCTATCAAGGAATTTTCAAGCACTTCTACTTTTACTTTATTTTCCATATTGCCACGTCTCCAGATGAGGAGAAAATAACTTTAGAATTCATATATATAGAAATGCATTGCTGCTAAAACTAGGATATTCTTATGAATTCAGTGAATCCTAGAAGAACTCTTAAAAGGCTTTTCATTAGAGGATGAGCTTTTAAAAATTATTTCCAATTATAAAGTCAAGACTTCTCTGATATGGTAATAAATTAAAATAAAAAATATTTTTATTAAGTCAGTTTCTCGAACAAGAACGTGGAAATACATTCTTGTGAATCCTCAGAAACTACCTTTTCCTTTAAAAGGAAATGATACTATGAGAAATATGTAAGACCTTGGAAAAACTACTGTAGATTATCTGATCCAATCTACCTGCCACCATCCTTCACTTTTAAATAGGTAAGAAAATCAAAGCATGTGGAGACTGACTGACCACTGCCCGGTGAACAGAGGAAGAAAGGTACAGCCATCAGGTCCCTGGACTTCCCACTTCCACGGGGTGTATCTAATTCTAGATTCAGTGCCATTAAAAGCACCGTTGTTTGTTTAACCTAATAAATTGATGCAATTTGGAATAAGAAATTAAAGATTTTTAAAAAAAAACTATGAAATATGTGGGTTTTTTTCTTTCCAAAAAAAAAAAAAAAAAAGAGGTATGATTAGAGACATGGACCAAAGTACTAGTGGCAGTGACACCCTTAGTGGAGAAAACACATTCCTTTCTTGGAGGCAACAGTTCTCAACAGAAAGCAAGCCTCTTTAAATTTTCTGTTGAAGCCCTAACATTTTGGCCCATTATACAAATGTTATGTTGCCCTAGCCTGAATTACTATTTTACCTAGATTAAGATTTTAAGCTGCACTAAAAAAGTAAAATACCGTGGAGAAGCGTTAATTCCACCGCAAGACGACTGACGCAGGGAACGCGAGCCCGTCCCGGCGGAGCTCCACCTCAGCCCCTCGCTGAGCCCTGTTTACAGTGCATCTTCCAGCACCCCACGGAGTCATTTGAATTTTTGTCATTTGGGGTGAAGACTAAATTACAGGTTAATTTCAAAACCACAAGTAGATGTTGCAGGCTAGATTACTGTCATACAAGAGAAACGCTACAGTAGCTACACATATGATATAAAGCTTTATATAATCAGTATTTTCCCTTGCTTCAGACACAAGTTCAGTTATTACCTTTCTACAATTCCACTTAATGGAAAACTACTAAAATATTTTTAAGAGAAAAGCTAACACATACTGATTTTTAAAAAGTGGTATGATTTGCTTTTTCAGATCAATTCCCAAACTAGAATAGTAATGTCTCAATTGTATTTCTTCTACGTTAGGTCAAAGCTATCAATAAATGAATGAATAATTGTTCTGTCAATCAAAGAGACATGTTAATAGTCTTTGGTCTCCAAATATATGCTTCTAAAGATTATACCCGCTCAGAACAACAACAGAAAAGACAAGAATAGCAAAATGGAAATAATTCATATATTTGTTAGAAATTTAAGTACTGATGTTACTGCCCTCAGGTTACCAACAAAAAGAATTAGAAATGTATAATGAAACATTTCAAACAAACCGTACTGATGAGAGAAACGAACTAACGACTAGTCTGTTTCTTTTCAATCCCTGTTATCTACATTCTAACTTGTGGCTGGATCCTGTCACTTGAAAAAGAGATAAAAGGGTTCATTCCTCATATAATTTTATGTCATCATTAATCTTTCCTATTAAAGCTTGGAAACTTCGGTGATGAAAATAAAAAACATGAAGAAGTACCTAAAATTCATATTGCAATGAAAATAGCTGTATACTCCTGAGACTTGAATTTCAGTGTGATACATTTCTAGAAGTGGTGATGAAAAGCAGATCCTCACAATGGCTGAACTGAAAGACCTCTGGTTCCCTCCCAGGTGGAGTACTCTAATGTCAGGTACTCTAATTTGGGCCTATTAGGTTCATCAACTCAAATGTGTCGATTCACACCAGCAGAGAAAATCATCTTGTGAAAATACCACTTTTATTAGGCAAGATAAAGGAATTAAGAGCAGCAAAATATCTAAAGGAAAATGTGTTAACTACTTTATACCCCAAATGTGGACACATACTACCAATCAGTGTACTTGCAGTTTCTGTGACTCAGAATGATTCTGTCATTTCTTTTGTATACTTTAAAACACTAGAGTTGATTTAAAATCCTACCCTAAAATAACAACAATCCTTTTAAGAAGTCTTGTTGATAACATTAATTCTGGATTCAAAACTTTTTTTTTTTTTTTTAAATTAATTCCACTGGTTTCTTTTTACACTTTTTTTTTTTAAGATTTTATTTTTTTATTTATTTTTAGAGAGAGGGGAAGGGAGGGAGACAGAGAGGGAGAGAAACAGCAATGTATGGTTGCCTCTCACATGGCCCTCACGGGGACCTGGCCCACAACCTAGGCATGTGCCCTGACTGGGAATCGAACCGGGACACTTTGGTTCCCAGCCCACACTCAATCCACTGAGCTACACCAGCCAGGGCTGGATTCAAAACTTTTGATTCCATGCTTACTGCAGTATATATAGGGATGGGCAAAACTAGGTTTACAGTAGTGAGTATGCAAAAGTTAATTCTTGTATTACTATTTATTAATTATTGTGTTATTTGTTTTACATCTGTAAACCTACTTTGCCCACCCCTGTATGCGTAATTCCTAAAGCTTTATATACAGATGGGTCAAAAATTGTAAAAAGTCTGTGCCTAATAAAAATTTAGCCATCACTTTCACAAACTTCAAATAATACTAAAAGAAAATCAACTCCACAACATATTATTTCTCAAAAGCCCCACTGTGACAACTCAATGACTAGACTACCTCCAAAAATACAGTGAAATACATAACTTCCATGAAAAAACCTATGTGCTGAACCTGGCTGGCGTAGCTCAGTGGATTGAGCGTGGGCTGGGAACCAGAGGGTCCCGGTTCGATTCCCAGTCGGGGCACATGCCTGGGTTGCGGGCCAGGTCCCCAGTGGGGGCCATGTGAGAGGCAACCATACATTGCTCTTTCTCCCTCCCTTCTCCTCTCTCTGAGAATAAATAAATAAAATCTTAAAAAAAAAAACAAACAAACTATGTGCTAATAAAAAGTAGGCACTCACTTAAAAATATTTTGATTGATGTAAATTAACTTCATGTAAGCTTTATTAAAATTCTCTAAGTCTATGAAATAAAGGCAGAACAGCAGAAAGATTCTATAATTCTAAATTTTAAGAACACACATACACATAATAGTCTGAATACAATACATAATTCAAACACTCAAAAAAGTTTTATTTGCCCGGCTGGTGTAGCTCAGTGGATTGAGCGCGGGCTGGGAACCAGAGGGTCCCGGTTCGATTCCCAGTCGGGGCACATGCCTGGGTTGCGGGCCAGGTCCCCGTGAGGGCCATGTGAGAGGCAACCATACATTGCTCTTTCTCTCTCCCTTCTCCTCTCTCTGAAAATAAATAAAAATCTTTAAAAAAAAAAAAAGTTTTATTTATTAACATGAATGGGCTCACTTGGCTTCATATTAAAATTCATTTTAGAAATCTCTAATTCACTTTTCTAAAGAAATATGATCATAGATAATACTATTATGAACTTAATTTTTCATTATTACGTGGAAGAACATCCAAAAAGGCAAATCTTTAGCTGTTACCTCTTGTTTTAGTCCTTATGAAATTAAAATATGCTGTAATGCCCATGACAGAAAAACCAGCCCTGGACATACATTCACATACAGCATTCACTGATTATAAAAATACCTACTTAAAGGTCCCAGGAAACAAAGCACTCCTGACCCAAATTCCCCACTATATGTAACTGTAAAAAATCACACATGTGTTTCATGTGATCTTGGACGGTTAGACAAGAACAACCACAAATATCCATTCAATTATTTGTAGCTTTAGACCTAGTCTCCCTGACTATGATAAATAACTTTCCAATCCAGAGAGTATACTTAACTTTAACAACCAAAAAATGACAAATATTGGCTTTTAATTGGAATAAAGTGCTTCAACATTATGCATAAAGTGTTAGAGAAGTGGCAATTTACTTAAAGGGCTTACTGACTAAAAAGCTCTCAAAATCTGTAATCACTAGAGAAAAGAAGAGCTTTGTGGGGAGAAAAAAGTTTTTTTAAAGGGGGAAAAACACCCCAACATTCTAAAAACAAACTACTCTGTAAATTTTAAGCAGATGTTCTGTTTGGAGAGAAATCAATTCAGGAGAAACCATCATCTTCACAAAAATTACTCTGTTAAAAGAACCAGCCCTTGAAAGAACTAAATGTTGGTTTTTTTTTTTCTGTTCATCATCTATAAATGAGGAATCTTCAAGGAGACTGGTGTTGCAATTACAACTAATCCTCCCCAAAAAATTAACTGTGTTGAAGGCTTTGTAATTTCCCTAGGTACAATTTAGCTGTCACTTACTTTAAAATTTACTCAAACATGCGTTCGGAACAGCACTAACTAACTTCACATGTCAAGTGCTTTCCAGCCAATTGAGTCTAAACTGGAAGTCGGTGTTAAACAACTGAATGATTAGACAAGATAGCTCATTTCCCTGCTCTTTTGTTCAGAATAAAATGCCACATTTACATTATCAGGCTCAACAGGATTTTCTGACAGAGGGAGAAAAAACCCTACTGAACACTGTCCGCACTAAGCACATGAAGCCTGTCATTTACCAATCATCCTTCAAAAAGCAATAGCCATGAATGTAACTTAATTACGACCCAATGATCCTTGACGAAAAATCATCTTATCACTGTCCTGTCCCCCTAGGGCAAATGACACACTTTTGTCCTTTGGCACTGATGATGCTAAATTCTTAATTGCAATAATGGAGTAAAAGAGGCAAACCTCCTTAATTTCCTTTCAGCACATAAAGAGTTTTAGTCTAGAAGGCATGCATTCCCATAAATAATAAAAGTATCCAGTACAAATGAAGATGCTAAAATTGAAGGGGCGTGTATATGACAGAATAACCAGCATTTAATAAAGTATATTTTCCATTTATGTAATATATTTAAGTGTTACAGTGAGTTTTAAAACCTACATTGTTATCTAACAGAAATTATGACCTTTATGAAGAACTCAAGATTAATTTAGCAAGAGTTCTGAAAGGATTATATATAAAGTCCATGATTCACTTACATGAAATGTACGTGGGCATATAGAG
This sequence comes from Micronycteris hirsuta, assembly GCA_004026765.1. Lineage (NCBI taxonomy): Eukaryota > Metazoa > Chordata > Mammalia > Chiroptera > Phyllostomidae > Micronycteris > Micronycteris hirsuta. The sequence continues at coordinate 90,927 of PVJI01002338.1, forward strand.
ATTACAGCATAAATCAGCACAGAAAAATCCTTATTGGAAAGCAAAAATTAAAGCTTCCTTGATCAGTTGTACTAAATAATCCAGTTAAACAGCCTGAGATATTTTTTGCATGCAATGAAACCAAAGCAGATCAGCTATAAAACAAGTGAATCTGAAACTGCATCACACAAATTCTTATGCCTTTAAACCTAATGGCCCAGATTTTATTAATTTCATGTCCTTTAACATTGTATAAAGACTAATCGAAAGCTCTTCTAACCTATTTTAAAGCATTTCTTCCTTCCTTAATATGGAGGATTCAGGTCATTTCCCAGAATGAGGCATGATTTCAATTAAAAAAAAAAAAACTAAACAGCCACAAAAGAAAATGTGTAACGCAACACTTGGACGACAGGTGCACACGTGGTTCACAGGACAACCCCAATGTAGCGGAACACGTGAGGATTCTGTTCAACTCTTACTTTTCGGCTCAATGCGAGTATTATCATTTTGATAACACAGAAGCAGATTAGTTTACAAACTTGTTTATCACTGGGCAAACCTGTTGTTATTTTGGCAAATGAATGAAAACAAATTGTATTATTTTCCACATCCAAAAACTTTTTATACATTATCCAAATAACAAACTGACAATGTTAATTTCGCCTGTTTTTTCTAATGCTGGAAAAGTCAGTTCAAAATTAAAATCTACTGAATCCTAAATATCATCTTTTTAAGGAACTCCATCTCATGAATTTGCTCCAGAATTACAATGTGTAAGTAACAGCCTCTTTGGAGTCTGCTATGACATTCCAAAAAGGTGCTTGCCTTCGAATGAAAAGATGGAAGATTTTGTATGATGTTCTGGAATGCTTTTCATAATTTTATCTCAAGTTTGAATAATTAAGACTCATTCCCCAGTTGAGTTCATACCTGCTGAGGTCAATTACATTATATTATTGAAGATTAAGCATTTAATCAAATCAAATACATCTGGACTTTTTGGCAGACTAGTGTGGTTTAATCCTAAGACTGCACTTGTCAAGGTTCTGAATTAATTAGCTACCTTCTATCAGCTGGGGAAAACACAATTGGAAAAGAGTTTAAAGTAAATTTTTTGCCTTCAACTTTTCCCCAAACTAAGAGTGCTATTAGTGTTTTCTGCAATTTATAAACAAGAAATTTCCTTTATCTCCTTTTTATTATTCTCAAACTCTAAAACAGTCCACAAAACTTTTTATTATGACAGACAAATTTGAAAGATCTTGTTGTGGAGACTTGCCTCTGCAAAGACAGGGAAAACAACACATCCAAAACCCTAGGCAAATAAAAATAAAAGGTAATAACAATTTTTCTGTGCATGTGAAAGGAGTAAAGAAGTCACAAAAGAAAAGATGCAAATTTAGATCTCTCTGGTCCCAATAACAGGGACAGCCAGATTTGACGGAGACACACATCTCTGACTGGAGTACAAAATCGAAAGCATGGAGCACGCTCCAGGCTGAGTCTGAAGCCCAGGGCACTTCCACGTTCCCTTGGGTAAGTGCTCCTGGTACAGGAGCCCCATTGCAGACCTGTTTTGGAAGACTTTTGTGTCTCCTCTGTCTTCAAAGTATTTCTGTTTGTAAGATACTTTTCTACCGTGGCCTCATTTTCATTGTTAATTATTTTATTTTTGCCCAGTAGTGAAGGAGGGCCTAATTCTTCTGGGCACTGGGCCCATTCTTTCAAATCCCTATGCAAAGCTCCACATGCAATTTGCAAAGATGGGTCTTTTTTAAACAATCAAAAAATTCTAGTAGAAAGCATATTAATTATAGGATTTCTATATAAAGTTGGCTGTGAACATGAGAACTCAGTAACACAGTAATTGTTTGAATCACTATTTCTTTAAAAGGATGTAATGCTGAGATTGTGAAGGTTAAGATTTGGCCAAATCTAACTTGATAAACTGTTTTTTGATTGGATGGCAAAGGAATTATTTCATAAAACATGTATGTGCATATATTTGTGTGTGTATATATTTACATATGCATTTCCTAACACAGAGCAAGTTAAGAGATTTTTTCTTCTATATTTTAAATTAAATACTAAACTATTCACTTTATTTTATTAATTATATCCCCTTATAAATAAGGAAAAATTACCAGAAATTTGGGAAAATTACCTAAATTTGGGAAAAATATTAAGAACCACTAAGATGTAGCTTTTAGTTTCCTCCTGGCATTGACAGGACTACATTCATACTAAAATCAGAAAGTCCCAATCAGGAAATAAGCAGATTACACACTGCATTAAGCATGGAAAAGATGACAAAGAGTTAAGATCTAGGAAATTAAAAAACAAACAAACACAAAAGCAAAAGAAGACAATAAAGGGTACTTAATCATCTTACTAAAATATTTCACTCATTAGGAGAGTAGGTTGATTTCATGATTTGCATTGCAAATAATACATTAAATTGCACACCAACATGAGCATTTCAAATAGAACAATTTTAAATTGAGTAAAGCTTGCCCTATAAACAGAATTCATCTTCTCACAAGGCACAGAGATGTGTTCCATAATATTTATCAAAGCTAGAAAAACTACGTATCAATACCGTAATTAAAATAAAACCCGACGTGGAGAGAAGGAGCAGGGAGGAGATGCTGCCCCACTGCTGCCTGATTAACAGTCACGATGCGCAATCAAAAGCCCCAGGGAAGCCTTCTTTCTTATACTTATTAATAATTAACACTTAACAGGCTCAAAACTAGAAAAAATTAAATTCGATTTCATGTAATATCATCACATGACCCACAAAAATTCACCAGAGATCATGCCATGGAGAAGTAATCCATAGGACCACAGAGCTGCTGGTGATTTTACAGGTTGCTTAGTCCATGTAAGTCCTCCAGGGCTTGGCATATAACCTTCGAGGCCTCCACAGCACCGCAGAATATTTACAAAGTATAATCCCCAAATGATTATACTCATTCTTTTAATGCTAACATTTAAAATTCAAAATTCAATTAACTTACTTTTCCAGATACAGAGTAACCAATGGGGAACTTATGGTGGTGGATGGTTTCGTTAACCCTAGAGTCATGATGGCTTCGTGTAACTGTTTTACTGTTTCAGTTTCACCTCTCAAAGCTGCTCCATTTAGGATGTGAAAAAAGGACAAGACTGTTGCGTCTTTGATAAGAACATCCTTCTCTCTCATTTCCTTTAGAATGTTAATAGCATCTACAATGAAAGAACACAAAAGACCCTTAGGTAATTTCATGTAGGGAAAACAAACTGCTATTAAAACAGCATTTCAAGCCCAGCAGGAATGTAAATTCTAGTGTATAATGCCGATTTCAAGTTAATTACTACTTGCATTTCTAAACGAGACTACAATTATAAATCCACAATAGCATGGTTTTATCATTTCCCTGCAACTTTGACTACAAATTACAGATAGGGACTGTGTGCCCACTCTGCACCACATAACCCTGTACGGTCTGCCCTATAGCTGTAAGATCCTCCTAAATGGATGCTTTTATCGTTCAGAGCTAACATCTGCTAAATCACACCATTGTTTCTTCAGCAGATGGCTTGTCAGGAAGCCAGATAATAAAGATGTGTTTACACTGTATATACAGCCAGACTAATGGTCTGATACCGATAGGGCCTGTTTGCTATGTCGATACTAATTAGCCAAGCAGAGCCAATGAAAGCTTTCCAAAAGACTGCATGTTAATACATTAGATTCATTAAGCTTCATTAGGAAGGCAGAAACAAACATTTTAGGATATGGAATAAGTGCATTTTTATAATGTTGTTCTTAATTATTGCACAGGCAAAATGTTTTGACCGCTTTACAAAATGTGATTTTAAAAAAGCAGGCTAATCCTTATAAAGAGTTTTCTGTGTTAGAAAGGCTTCCTAGGGGGGAAAAAATCAATTTTCAAATCAAATATTCTATCCATACAGTTTTCACTATAAAAAATGTTTTTAAATCTCTGGAAATAAAAGGAAGAGGGGAAGACGAAAAAGGAAGTTTCAAAATAAAACCCAATGAAAAAGTTAGGAAACAAATAGTAAAAATATACATCAAATGTAATTAATTATATTAGGCTTAGCATTATCTAACAATGAGAAAATCAGAATATGGATATCAACTACATAATCATCTAGGCTTTCCTTGCAAACTTCCAAATAAAAACTTGTTAAAGTGTATGTTGTTAATGTTGACAAAAGGCAAGGCAAAGACGACTGCAAAATTCACATTCTTAAATAAAAGTTACGTGTAGAGGCTTTATGTTCAGCCTTCAGATGTTCTTAGGCAAAAACAAAGCCATTAGTGCAGGCACATAAGCAAATCGTGCCATAAGTCATGATCTTCAAACTCAATCCAAACAGCAATGCTAATAAAAACTAGCTGCACAAATGCAAAAAGCACTGAGCTGTGCAAATGTAAATGACAAGCTTGCCAATCCATTAAAACTAATGGCCTACACTGTCCATGCAGCTCTGGTTGGATTCACATGCAAATTTGTATGCAAAGTGTTCAAGCACTTTGCAGGACATGATATACCATTAATATCAATTCACATATTATTCCAGTGGCAAGATACTTGCATCACGTATTTCCTTTATATGCTCAGGCTTACCTTGGAGTTTGCCATGTTTTCCCAACACTCTTACAAGGCCTACATACTTGTTGGTGTCAAGGACAGCAGATGGATCTAAACGGTCACTAAAAGTTAAAGCCACATTTATATTATGTTGAGAGTCAATTAACTGCAAAAATAACAGCAATATTCACTTTATCACTTTCAAAAACTCATCAGATGGTCTGAATTGTTATTAAGTATTTGCCTCTACATTTCAGTTAAGATTTATTTTTGGCATATAACCAAATAACAAATTCAAATATAACAGCATGTGAATAACAAATTCACATGCTGTTATATTTGAAGTGACAAAAGAAATAAAACTAACATTACATATAAATTGCATCACTCCATCTTCAAATGACAGGAATGTAGGAACTCTTTTGCTTCGTGGCACTTCAGGTGATTCTAACTTTGTAATGAACACTGAAATACCCAAAGAGACATACTTTTGTTTGATAAATCTATCAAAGGTGGGAAACCAAAGACACCTGAAAAACTGGACACAAAATTGGTTACACTACAGTACAGAAAGGGGGCTGTTTAACAAGTCCTATAAGATAGCTACCATCAGCACTGTTGTGATACGCAGTTGTAAAAGTGGAGCAAAAAACCTTGGCTTTAAAGGAACAAAATGTCTTATACTTAAACAAAGACTCTTTGCTGAAAACAAGCCATAATTAATCAGAGTCTCATATTATGCAAAAACACTGATAAAAGAAAAGCCACTTGAAAAACTGCATTATGAAAGTAAGCAAGGCTCCATCCACGCGGCCCCTCGAGGCCGCGCATCGCACGGAGGCAGCGCACGGAGGCGCCGCTGCGCCGGTGCCGGGCACTCACAACTCCTGCTTCAGGCTCAGCGCCTCGTCCGCGCTGTCGTGTCGGCAGCACAGGCTTATCAGAGCTGCGTAGCCCCCGACAGCCATGTCGGATTCGTGTTTTGCTTTCAACTCAAGAGCTTTCTGCATGTTCTAAAATAAAGGACAGAAGTAGAAAAAAAAGAAATAAATATAAAAGAAAATGTAAAATTTCCAGTTTTATGTTCCGACTGTACAAAAAGTTAAGAGTACTTTTAAAATAAATGGATTCATGTTATTTACTTCACCTCTCTCCCTGATATTTTCATTCACCTTTTCAAAAGCAGACAAGATATACATGTAGGGCTTTAAAATTTGTTATCTGTGATGCAAAACAGGCCATTATGCCAAATTTGATGTTTTAGCTTTAGCAGCGCATTATAAAAAAGACTTCCACATTAAATATGTGCCAAGCCACCTCCCACTCACAGTGCAATTTCCTTACACAGAATATGTATCATTGCAGAGTTCCTCACAGTCTGGTTTACTATCCTGGTAATGTGAAGAAATAGTCTGGAATTTAACAGTACCATGCTATAATCTTAAACTCAGTTATATTTGTTCCCTGAAATCACAGGCATACAACCAAATTATATTGAACTACAAACTGAAAAAGTCTATGATATGCCGCAAATTGCAGACACACACTAAAACAAACACAAAGTACAGCTGTATGCCTGCTGAAAAAAGGCAAGAGACCCTTTATCTCAGAAAGAGCTTTTTTCCAGGAGGAAAATGGAATTTCAATCCCTGCATTAACAACCTACTAATATTTGACTTGCAAATGACTACTGCATGTATCAGTTGCTTGACAATCTAGATATAAGAGACCGGAGCCATGGCATGAAAGGACATTTGGCATGTATGATAAACCTATCACGGCTGTTTCTATCATTCACTTTGCAGATTATTGTAAACAAACTACGGCAACCCGAAAACATGCCATTCAAGGTGTAGTTGAAATTAGTTAACCTTTCATTTAATTGCATTCTTCACACGCATGATGTATAATAATCAATTATAAAAATCATAAATATTGTATTTGACTTTGCTTATTTTTAGCTATAAAGAATTTTTTTTACCATAATAGCATATTTGAAATATTGAAACAAATGTTACCTCTTCTGAACAAAGCATTAATATGAGTTGCTTTAGGACATCTCCTATAGGTTGATTTTCAGCTTTTAGTTTTTCAAGTGTAAGCTCCAAATCAGATGATGAAAGCTGCAGAGTCCACAGAAATAGAAAGAAAGAGGAAAGAAATTTACTTCAAAAAGAAAATGTATCCCTGCTACTCTTTCCTTTAAACTGACCTTTCCTAAATGTCATAAATGCTATCAAGGATATTAATCTCGGAATCTGTGAATAGACTCTAGGGGATTATGAAGGTCCTGAGATTATATGCAATTTTCTTAGATATGTTGATTTTCCTGAGTTGGGGAATAGTTTTTACCAACTTCTTAGAGGTATACTGATGGCAAAATGTTAGGAACCACTGACTTTATAAAGACAGTCTAGAATTTTCATTAAATGTCATTACTATAGTATGTAAAATCTACTCAAGGTCTTACTTACTTTTCGAGAGTCTGTCTTCTCTCTTTCAACCAACATATTAACATCCTAAAATTGGGATTTAAATTAGAATTAGAAAACACACGGAAAAATACATTAGCAAATGTTAAAAGCAAATTTTGAAAGTCTCGCCTCATTTTAGTGCTATTTTTCCATCTTTCCAAAATTTTCCAGAAACTCTTTTCATACTTTATTAACCACTGAAACAAATGTTTTAAATGTATTCTTCAATATATGAACAGTACTTACCAACAATCAATAAAAAAGCCTTGTTTTAACTGTTGTCATTTAAATAAACTTTTTTGGACTAATAGTCATATTTACATAAAATTTTAACATGATTTTAAATATTAAGCATTATTTTAGAAAGTCAATTGCTAGTTCTCACACACCTTAATTAATTCAGGAACGTGGTAGCTATCCAGTAGATTACGAATGCCTCTGTAGATATTTTCAGGAATTTTTACATTCTGTGCCAAGGAAAGGGAAGAAAAAAAAAAAAACCCTCAGTTTTAGACAAGCAAACTGAAATTTGTCTAACAGAAATTATCTCAGACATAATTTACGTCTCCAACTCGTGTATGTCATTGAGAAGTGGTCTGGTTGTACTTAAAAGCAGCAATTTCAAATCTAATAGATACATGTCAGGCAGGACAGGCATTATATAGCAAAAAATGAAATGGTACCATCTCCTTCAGCTGATGGAAGTATTGTCTCAAACGCTCCTCCTTGGCCTGTACCTCTGAGTCACTCATGCTGTCAATCAAGTTATAAAGAAAATAGCCAACAGCTTCTGCGGAAAAAAACAAGAGAAAGCATTCCACGGAAATTACTGAGACTGTCATGTTATCAAGATTAATTTATAAGAAATCACTTTGGTGTGAGATGTCACCCTGATGAGAGGCTCTGAGACGGCAAAGATGATCACTGAGGCATAGAGATTATGTGGTTTGGGAGCACATATCTAACTGGTGAGTGAAGGGAATATTAATTATTTTCAGACCGAGTGACAGCTTTTCAGTACTGAATCTCACTTCAATTTATTTTTTTATACCACTCTATGACAGAAGTGGTCCTGCCCAAGGCCTTACCCCTTTCCTGTCCAAATCACAGTACTGAGAATAAATAAATGCCTGTACACACTGCTACACTAACTTTGTATGGGCAATATTTAGGGAAACATATAAAATTAGAAAGAATGGTTAAATGCTGTGTGTAGAAAGTTAAATAATTTTAATAAGCAGATGCAGTAATGCTGTGGAGAGCTGCCTATTAGCCAATGAAAAACCAAGATTAACAAAGATGTTTTATAACAACGGTAATTTTTCTATGCATTCAAGCATAAAGTGTACAGGGCCGTGAGTTAATACCTAGTACAGAAAATGTGAACTTTCCTTCTTATAGAAAACCATATATTCGAGTCCTCATTATATAAAAAAGTGAAAAGGATTAAATGTCAAACAATGTAATAATTTATACTTAAGTGGAAAAAATCTACAAGAGCTCTTTTCTACTTTTACTTTATATGTTTAAAATTAACACCTGCAAAACATTAAAATCACATAAACAGGAAGGATTACTGATTTTTAAGGCTACGTTCATAGGTGCTATAAGAAGCATTTCCTCAATTCCTAGAAAGAAAAAGCCTTCCAAAACTGTCTTTTAAGAAAATAATTATGATAAAAACCAAACACCTCATAGATCTCAAAATGTTGTGGTTATCAACATAAAGACTGATAACCAAATGTTTTCAAATTTCACTTTCAAAAAGAGACTGTTTACTGCTGTAATCTTTCTAGCCCATCATTACACAGAAGAATGAATTTGTGGGTAAGTTACAATCATCGAAATTGAAACGCTACCCGTTGGTCCTGGAGGCTCCTGGCAATAACGTCCGTCCTTGTACAACAGTTCCGTTATCTGGCAAGACAGAAAAGCCGTGCGTCGCAGCAAGAGAGGCAAACAAGAACAAACACAATCTGAAATTGAATTCTTGAAATAATAAAGCTTCTCCCCAGTAAGGTATTATTCTATATCACAGTAATTCAACACCACCCCCACCTGCCAAGGAGATTGTTTCCTTTTTAAATAATAGGTTTGTCTTTTAAGAACAACCAAAACAAACCCATGTTGAAGGAAAACTGCAATGTTTTATAAAATGTCACTAAGAAAACCTCAAAACTGATTTGCTTATACATTGTTTTAAATGAATTGTTATAAACAGGAAAGAGCTTATAGGAATTATCAACTAGTATTATTCTTCATATTGCTTTTGGTCTTGTGGAAACTGGACCAGTTGCCTCCTTTTAAATGAGGTATTACAGAAATAATACAGTAAAATATCCTAGCCTACTTATTTATTTTTTAGTTTTTCAACAACCTTCTCCCAGTCGTTTTAATGGCATTAAAACAAAAGGGGCTAAAAGTTCCAATGTGTTTGTTCTCACATGTTCTTATCAACAGAACGCAGAGACACCGAAAGATAAACACAACACTCACTCAACATGAATTCTGCTGGCAAAGTTTTAATTTAGAAAAATCCAAATACATATTTTATGATGACAATGATTACAAATTCTATAGCACTGACTTACAACTTTTGAACACAATATTCGACTATATAACCTTGGGCTGAAGAAAATAAGAACAGAAACATGTAATTGTTTTCCAAAGTGTTAGAATCATGAACTACGTTATGTGTACTCTACTACTAAATTTATTTGTTCTTAAAATAGCCCTGGCACATATTATAAGTGTTAATAACTCAAACTGCAGTTACTTCTACTGCTATTTATTGGCTAAGATAAAAAATTAGACAACATTAACCATATCTCACTTCCCTCCACCATGAAAATCATGCTGTGGTTAATGGCTATTCAAAGGATAGCTAAGGGAGAAACTCTTCAAAAACAAAGCAAAACAGTCGTCACCTACAAAACGCTTTCTAACCAACACAGACAGGTACAGAAGATAGACAATAAGTTCTATCAGAAGTTGTAGCCGTACAATGTCAGTCAAATTTCATACCAAATTTGGACAAAGACATATTTAATAAATAAACCAATAAAAAACCTTTCTAGTTGAAAAATTACTTTGAGATATAACTACCCCCACCATATATTATAATTGTACAGTCTGAATAGCAGCATAATACTTAAAACAAAATGGAATAAAATTTAGATTTTAAAAAATATTTAAATTGGAAATTCCCATCAATGATGCACATTCTGATTTCATTTAGTCACAAATATGTCCAACAATTCAACATAAGGATAACTGTACTTCCCATATAAAAGCAGTTGACTTCTTAAAAAATTGGTCAGTATGTCATCCATATATAGATACACATATACAAATATATCTGAATGTCTATATTTGAAAAATTAACTATTTAACCTAATGGTCAAATGTCAAGGCAATAATGTTGACAGTTGTCCTTTGGAAAAGTTAAAAACCTTATGAAGAATTTAAGACTAAGAAGTCAAGGATTGCTTCAATAATAAATTTCATGCTCCAGGAAAGCAGTTTTAAAATGATCAACTTCAAGATTCTAGACTCACGAACTTAAAATAATGTATCATAAATGTGTACACCTACTATAACATTTGCTCTTAATAGCTTATATATCACTGTGATTTGCATTATTAGTACTTACCTTGCTCCAAAGATTTATATTCGTAGACCTGTAGAGGGCAGCAAAGGATTAAAAATAAACTCAGGTTTAAAAACCATTTTAAGTTAAAATGAACTAGCAATTAAATGCAGTGCATACAGATCAAAGCCGTAAAACAAATAAGTAAATAAGTGTTTCCAAAGCAAGATGAAGATTCAGGAGAAGGTAATTTAGAAAGGCTGGCTCCCACTGACTTCGAATTCTTAAAATAAAGGTTAGTTCGGGTAATAATCATTAAGGACCATCCCTAAATCTTGGGGAGTTTGATGGAGCAAAATATTTCCATGGTCTCAAGGTGTCTGCCCACAGAATACTTATTACTTGTAGTGGTAAAAATAGTAACCACAGAATGGAGAAACTGAGTAACATTCATCTGGTGATCAAAATTGACAACACTAATGAGATGTTGTGTGTGTTTAGATTTAATTCCCCAAGAAAAACAGCACTCCTGGGATAATTCAGCCACAAGGAACCTCATGATGAACATTCTATAAAATAACTGACTTCTATTCTCCAAAAATGTTAATGTCATATATGACAAAGCTGAAGAACTGTTCCAGCTTAGAGAAGATTAGAGAAAAGACAACTAATATTCATCCCTGAACAGGAGCAGGGGAATATGAAAAACAAAAAACAAAAAACCTGATGAAACTGAAACATAAACTACACTAGACAAAAATAATCAGTGTTAAATTTTCGGATTTGCTAACTGTGCTGTGGCCGTGTAACGGAGCAGCCTTGTTCCACAGAATTACATACTGACATGCTTAAGGGTAAAGGGTCATGTCATGACATATGCAACCAAAGCCCAAACAGTTCTGGAAAAATAAATTTTATATATCTGTATGTATGTGTGTATGTGTGTATGTATGTATGTATGTATGTATATACAGACAGACAGACAGATGGAGGGAATGAATAATGCTAATGTGGCAAAATGCTAAAAGTTGGTAAATGGAGCATGCAATGTTCAATATGATTCTTACAACCATGTAAACTTGAAATTATTTCAAAGAAAACAAAAGGAACAGCTCACCCAAATTTTGCCTGTTCAAATGAAAATCTAGTTACAAAACAGGATAACCAATGAACACTGGTCTCACACTACTTTTTTTTTTTTTAACTACTTTACTGTTGTTCAATTAGTTATTTGCATCCTCTCCCCTCCGCTCCCCCCTACCCCCGGCCTCCCCCTTCCCCCTTAGTTCCGTTCATGTGTCCTCTATAGTGATTCCTGAATCACACTACTTCTAAGCTTGGTAAACTTAATGTCTATAAGCTTTTTTGTCTATGTAATTCGAATACATAATCTACTTTAAGACTCTGTTTTAATGGTAATTTTACAATGTAAATATATAATTTACATATCATTATAATTATATATTATATACAGAGTAAAAAATACCCGTAAAATATTTAAACTTGAAGTTGGGCAGTTTTGGGTGGACTGTGTTTTGGTACAGCGAGTTAATAGGGCACTTAGTTGTTACTTCAGAAACATGTTCAGAATGAACAGATACACACAACTTCGATGGATTTCAGGGGCATTAATGCTAAATGAAAAAGGGCAATCTTAAAACATCCTTTATAAGTCCATTTCCATAAGCACTGCAAAATAACAAACTATAGAAATTGAGACTAAATGGTTGCCAGGGGTTAGAGATGGAGGGGCAGACGGACAGGCATGACCACAGTGAGTTAGTGCCAGGAGGTATTAGTGGTGATGGACTCGTTCTGTATCTTCACTGCAGTGACGGCTACATGAATCTACCCTTGACGAAATGTGAGAACTGTACACGAACACCGCACTTATGTCAGATTCCTCATTTTGATGATGTACTACAGTTACGTAAGATGTTAACCACGGGGCGGGGGATGGCAGGGAGGGTACAGAGGCTCTGTGTCCTATCTTTGCAATTTCCTGTGATTCTATAATTGTTTCAAAATAAAAAGCAAAAAACATGTTCCATGCCCCTCTAGAATCTTCTTCCTTAGGATAAATCATCCTTCCCACTGAAGCATATTAAGGAAAGGTTCTGAAAAGATGGAATCTTGCCTATAGGTGGGAAAAAAAGTGTTTGTGAAGCCCTGTGTTTAGTGCATTGCTTGATTTGGAGGAAAAACTGAGAAAATCAGTTAACAGAAGGACTAGTAAACCTACCTAAAAATCAAAACTCCAGGCTGCAAAAGGAAACCACGTCTCACTTATTACAAGAGAGTTTTCATTTTCAACTCACCCATCCACTGATCAGAGCAAGCCTCCTCTGACTACCGGATATTTTCACATGCCAAAAAAACCCAAGATTTTTTTCCCAGATAGTAAATATAAGAACAGTGACAACTCAAGATATGAAAGTAAAATGCTGTGCAGTGAAAAGTAAGATACAGTAAAAATCTGTAGCGATAAAAAAATTAGGCATCATTTTTGGTTAGGTTAGGAAGAGCCTTAATTCCAAAGACTCTTAAATCTATCGTTGCTTGCCCTAGCTGGTGTAGCTCAGTGGATTGAGCGTGGGCTGGGATCCAGAGGGTCCCAGTTCGGTTTCCAGTCAGGGCACATGCCTGGGTTGCGGGCCAGGTCCCCAGTGAGGGCCATGTGAGAGGCAACCATACATTGCTGTTTCTCTCCCTCTCTTCCCCTCTCTCTAAAAATAAATAAATAAAATCTTAAAAAACAAATCTATAGTTGCCTATCACATTTAAGGAATGGTGGGGGATGGCAGGAGTAGAAATAGCAGTTCTCGAGTCCACGAAGAGGCCAATGTCCAAAAGTGCACAATACTAAGTGGCAAGACTTGCAGTTTTTCACCTTTTCTGTATTACATACTCCTTTGCAAATTTGATGAATTCTTCTTCTCAGTTACTGTTAATTTTGTCATGTGTGATAATACTACAGTGATTATTTTTATTTAAAATAAATTTCAAGATGTCCATTGAAGTGTATGGGTGGAATGACAACAGATCTATCATTTAAACAGTCCAGGAAAACAGGGAGGGGTGGGAGTGGGTTGCGAAAGGAATAAATGAAATCACTTCGCCAAAATCATAACTGTTGAAGCTGGGTTGATCGGGACTTGGGAGTTTCACTTTTGCAAATGTTTGAAAACTCTAGAAAATAAAAAAATAAACACATACCAACTCTGGTCTAAATTTTGCATCTCTATTCCAACTCTCCACATTAGTCAGCTGGGCTTCCTTTTTAAGAAAAGCTATTTTAATCAACTCTTTGATCAAAATACTGACTCAATAGAGAATAAAAATATTGCTAAGATATTAAATTGTCCTCAAACCAGGCATGAAGTAACTAGGACAGACATGGAGATAAACTTCCAAAACTGTACAGCCATCTAAACAGCTGGAAGTGACTGAAAGCACTACCTTGCACATGCAGCTTCATGATGAATGGGATAAATTAGAAAAAAAAACCACACACAGCATCTTTTAAAACTAAGCTTTAAAAAAAAAAAAAAGTGGTTAGCATCTCCTTACTGCATGTTCACTCCCTCATCAGCTGCAATCTTGCTTCTGGCCACAAACCCACACCGAAAGCACTCTTGCTAAAATAACCACTAACCTATACACAAAAACTCCTCAGTCCTCTTGGACCACATTTTGAGATGTGCTGCTGTTGATCATTATCTGCCAATTTCCCAGTGATGCTGCTACTCAATCTCTTCCAGCAATTCTCTTTCTCTAGCTGCTCCTTAAAAGTAACCCTCTGTCCTATGTTCCAAGTGCACTGTTTTGTTACTTTTAAGACAATACTGCATGTAGGTATTTAAATTCCGTGTGTCACAGAAGAGGAAACAGACTTAGAAAGACTAATTATCTTCACCTTAAGTCCCACAGGCTCCTCAAAAGATCCCACAAACTGCTGATCATCTCTTCAAGTTGTCCTGCTCCCCCATCTCTTACCTGCACCCCTTTCTCCACCCTTCAAATATCCAGTTATCTTCATTCTGTAAATTTCCAATGGCGCGAAGCCACGACTCAAGGTCCAAACCTAGTAACTTAGAACAAGATCATTCATGAGGGGCCCCACGCTACCATTTTGGCTTTATCCCTTGCCACTATTTCATGGTTTCCTGGGCTACCGTTTATCAAGTGACCTTCAGGCCCCCAGATGCAGTGCTCCCTCAGCCTCCGTGACTTTGCCCGGAACGCCCGTCCTTCCCTGCAGACAAGCTCGCTCTCGTCCTTCAGTACTCAGCTCAGCACCGTCTCTGCACATCTTGAACCAACAGATTCCCTTCTCCTCTCGACACTCATGATCAGCAAGACGAGTGTGCAGCTGCTTTCTTACTGTCTGCTCTCCAACCATGAACAGCGAGAGGGCAAGAAGTTTCCTCCTCATCCTTGAATTACTAATCGCACAGTCCCAGCCTACAGCACAAACTAAAGAGCTAATAATATTTTCTGAGCACTCACAAATTCGTGAAGTACTTCTCTTCCCCTTGTAAAACTGTCACGAAGGAACATCACTGGCTGCCTAAAAAGAAAGCCTTAATAGCTGGCATTTCACTTGGTGACATCAACAGGACCAGCAACAAAAACTTGACTTTTTCCAACTTGAGGAGCCGCACCACTCCAGCAGTGCGACCCCTGCACTGGGTCGGAAATCGCTCCTCTGACCACAGAACTCTTTCTCTACCCTCTACAAGCACTTCGACGGCTCCGCGGAAATTCTGAAACATTGCTCTTTTTTTGTTGTTGTTGTTCCACTTATTTACACATTTATTGGTTGATTCTTATATGTGCCCTGACCAGGGATCGAACTCACAACCTTGGCATATCAGAACGATGCTCTAACCAACTGAGCTACCTGGCCAGGGCCTGAAACATTGCTCTTTTTGATGTGTTATACTCGCCGTCAAGTTGCGAACTGGCTTCAGTGACAATGTCTCTTAGAAGTGACTCCTTGTTTCTGATGGTGGAGTTTTCAGTAAAATATATAATGGACACTGTCTTGTTTCTCATTTGAACTTTGTTCAGCTAATATTACTGTTGGAAGGAAAGAAAGTCTTATTCACACTAAACATATTCTTGCCCTGGATTTAATATAAGAATTTACTGACTTTATCAGTTAGAGCTAAATGTCCTTTAAAATATACTCTCAAATAGCCTTTTTAAAAAATGTAAAGAAAACATTCCCAAATAACCTTGAATAATCTCACCTTATCTACACAGTATTGATGTTAAACAGTTTGCTACAGGTTACTTTCCCTACATATGTTAGACAATTCATAAATTGGAAGTTTAGGAAGGCATTACATCTGCTTGGTGATGTATGACCATTTCCTGAGCTTATCAACTTACAGAAATACTAACTTGCCACTTAAATACTACTTTCAAAAGATATGAAAAAAACATTGTTGGCTTTTAAAAATATATGTATATTTTATTGATTATGCTATTACAGTTGTCCCAGTTTTTCCCCTTTGCCACCCTCTAGCTGGTATCCCCATTCCCTCCAGCAATCCTCCCCTTAGTTCATGTCCATGGGCCATGCATTAAATTCTTTGGGAGCTCCATTTCCTGTACTGCTCTTAACATCCCCCTGTCTATTCTGTACCTACCAGTTTGTGCTTCTTAATCCCTGCACATTTTCCCCCTTCCCAACTGATAACTCTTCAAACGATCTCTATATCTATGATTCTGTTTCTGTTCTACTTATTTGCTTGGTTTATTTCTTAGATTCAATTGTTGATAGATGTGAATTTATTGCCATTTTAATGTTCATAGTTTTAATCTTTTTCTAATAATTGGTAATGATGAACTGATGAACTCCTTTAGTTTTACCTTGTCTGGGATGCACTTCATTGGTCCTTCAATTCTAAGTGATAGCTTTGCTGGATAGAATAATCTAGGTTGAAGGTCCTTGCTTTACATCACTTTGCATACTTCTTGCTAGTCCCCTCTAGCCTGCAAAGTTTCTTTTAAGAAATCAGCTGACAGTCTTATGGGAACTCCTTTGTAGGTAACTATCTGCCTTTTTCTTGCTGCCTTTAAGATATCCTCATCTTTAACCTTTGTCATTTTAATGACGGTGTGTCTTGGTGTGGTCCTCTTTGGGTCCAACTTCTTTGGGACTCCCTGTGCTTCCTGGACTTGTATGTTTATTTCCTTCACCAAATTAGGGAAGTTTTCTTTCATTATTTTTTCAAATAAGGTTTCAATTTCTTGCTCTTCCTCTTCTCCTTCTGGCACCCCTATGATTCAGATGTTGGTATGTCTTAAGATGTCCCAAAGGCTCCTTAGCCTATCCTCGTTTTTTTAAATTCTTTTTCCTTCTTGCTGTTCTGATTGAATGCTTTTTTTTCTTCCTTCTGTTCCCAATTGTTGATTTGATTCTCTACTTCATCCCCTCCATTGTTGGTTCTCTGTAGATTTTTCTTTATTTCTCTTAAGGTAACCATCATTCTACCTGGGTCTTTTTTATGCTATTGAAGTAGCCAAGAATTCTTTGACATCCTGATAACCAGTGTTTTGAACTCTGTATCTGATAGGTTGCTTATCTTCATTTCATTTAGTTCTTTTTCTGGAGTTTTGTTCTGTTTTTTCATCTGGGCCATATTTCTTTGTCTCCTCATTTTGGCAGCCTCTCTTGTTTCTGCATATTAGGCAGAGATACTTTGACTCCCTCCCTTAGTAGTGTGGCCTGTTGTTGAAAAGTGTACCTGTAAGTTGTATGGGGCAGAGCCGTAGGTAATCACCAGGGCAGGGCAACCCATGTCACTGCTCTGTGGCTCTGTGTAGGGGAGGGCTCAGAGAGGGGACAATACCACTGCCTGGCCTCTGGAGTTTTGCCCAGGAGGAATTCTGGCACTCTCCCTGATGCCG
The DNA here is from genome assembly GCA_004026765.1 of Micronycteris hirsuta. Classification (NCBI taxonomy): domain Eukaryota; kingdom Metazoa; phylum Chordata; class Mammalia; order Chiroptera; family Phyllostomidae; genus Micronycteris; species Micronycteris hirsuta. Next base: position 108,497 of record PVJI01002338.1, read on the forward strand.
GTCACTTCAGTTTTTCCCCATATGCCACTGGCGCCCTTCCAGCTGTTGCCCTGGTGCTGAATCCCAGAGGAAGTGAGTCTGCATAAGTCCTAAGTCTGTTGCAGGGCCTGTAAGTGGACTTTCCTGTGAATCCTGCAGTTTCTTCTGCTGCCCCAACCCCACTGATTTTTACAGCCAGAAGTTATAGGGACTTAACTTCCCAGTGCTGGAACCCTGGGCTGGGTGATCTGGTCTAGGGCTAGGATCCCTCGCTCTCAAGGTATCCCTCCCAATTTTTATCCACCACACATGGGTGTGGGACAGCCCCTTCCGCATCTCCATGCCTCTCTGCGCCACTCCGCCTCCATGCAACTCTATGCCTCCTATCCACCCAGATGAATGTGGCTTCCTTAAATCCTTGGTTGTCAGACTTCAACACAGTCCGATTTTCTGATGTATCTGGGTGGTATTTGTTTTGTAGTCTAGTCATAATTTTTTTCAGTAGTTGTAAGAGGAGGCAAGGCATGTTTACTTAAGTCTCCATCTTGACTAGATGACCATATTATTGGTTTTTCAAAAATACTGTAGGATAGTATAAAAATTAATCTTGGCTAAAATAGGTTATAGAACACATGCCAGGAACTACTGTCTCACATACCCTAGACTTACCACTAGGTGGCAGAATATACTAAAGGTAACTAAGTATTCCAAAAATTGCATTCCAATATTGAAATGCATACCTACATTTCCCTTAGATTAGCTCCAGTGACTGTGATATCTCATTTAATATTCTAAAACCTCTAACCTTTCTGACAACTGTGAATAATTATTTTTAGTAAGGAGTAACTAAGTCAACCTCCTACACGATAACCCTTACAACAGTTGCAGGTAGTTAATTTGGACTCCCTTGGGAATATCATTAAATACTCAGTTTTCTCCTATCCACTCAGCCAATTCCAAAGGTACCAGAGTTACAACAGGACCCTGAGAAGCACACGGTAGGTGACTGTTTCAATAGCTGTACTGAATGTGCTAACAAAGGAATGTTAAAATATGTATGACTTGATTCAGCATCAGATGAAACAGAAGGCTACATTAACGCCAAGATAATGGATTATAATGACATGGATTATGTTTTATATTTTTGGTAGTTCTGGGGGAGGGAGGAAAAGAAAGAAATCACCACTAGTAACAAATGCTTTGAATTATGCACATATTTTTATGAATAATGGTAAATTACCACAGTCTGAAACTTTTCTATATCTTTAATTTTAAAAATGCATCAATATAATCCAGTTTTGGAACCTATAGATTTAAAATACTTTTCTGGTACAGACTGGTTAAAACTGATTCTTACAGGGCAGAGTATAGAGGAAAGAGCTTAACAAGGCAGCTGGGAGAGCTGCAGAGAGCTGCCCTCAGTCTTTAGCCAACCACTGAAAAGTACGTGATGGAGAAAACAGGCTGAAGCGGAGGAAACTACCTGAGATATTTTCAGAGGCTCTGAAAAGGACAATTCCTAGAACTCCCACAGGGATTGGAACAGTTCACACTCCCAATAATTTCCAAGTACACGGGAGCTGCCAGGGAGAGAACTCAGCCTCAATACCAGGGCTCAGCTAATTTAGTGGGAATAACCACACACTACAGGCTGCTCCAGTCCTGCCTAGCAGAGCATAAAAGCAAACACTAAGAAAACTGTTCCAAGTAACTTAACTTGAGCCTGTCTCAGAACAAAGCTCAAAAATATTTAAAGAAATACCAAAAAAAATTCAGATCTACCAGCATAAAATCCATACCTCGCATCCAAACAGAAATTACAAAGAAACAGAAACATATGACACATAATGAGGAAAAAAATGAACTATAAACAGACCCAGAAATGACACAGGTGATGGAATTAGTAAACAAGGACATCAAAACATCTATCATTAATATCTTCACATAGTTGAAAAGGAAGAAAAAAGCATGGGCATGTTAAGGAGACACAGAAGATATTTCAAAAAATCCAAGTGAATTTCTAGAAATGAAAAATATGATGTCTGAAATTAAAATACATTCCAAATGTATCTCTGTCTGCCTGGCTGGTGTAGCTCAGTGGATTGAGCGCGGGCTGGGAACCAAGTGATCCCAGTTCGATTCCCAGTTGGGGCACATGCCTGGGTTGCAGGCCAGGTCCCCGGTGAGGGCCATGTGAGAGGCAACCATACATGAATGTTTCTCTCCCTCTCTTTCTCCCTCCCTCCCCCTCTGTCTAAAAATAAATGAATAAAATATTAAAAAAAAATGTTAAAAAAAAAAAAGTATCTCTGTCTCAGCCAAGCCTCCACATCACACAAGTTAGTCTATTTTCTTCAAATAAAGGACAAGTTCCTTTATGTTATTTAAAATATTTCACAATCTGATACCAACCAACATCTCCAGTCTCAACAATAAATACTTGCTGAATTAAAGAGTATGCCTAAAAACAGAGGTAGAAAATAAGGTCTCAATAATTAATCCAACAGTACTGGTCATGTGTCAGGTATTAATCTACACACTGAAGACAGTGCAACAAACCAAACAAACATGACTTTGGTTACCTAATTTGCCAGCCTGCCATAAATGAGAAACAGCAAATTAGCCCTGGCTGGTGTGGCTCAGTGGATTGAGTGCCGGACTGCAAAGCAGGCAGTCGCGGTTCGATTCCCGGTCAAGGCACATGTCTGGGTTGCGGGCCGGGTCCCCGGTAGAGGGGGGGTCATGAGGGGCAACCACACAGTGATGTTTCTCTCCACTCACTTTCTCCCTCCCTTCCCCTCTGTCTAAAAATAAATTTAAAAAATCTTTAAAAAAAAACAACAGCAAATTATTTAAGTGTGTATAAGTTACTTAACATAAACATACTGAAAGTTGTTAAGAGTAACAGCAAAAAAATTTGACAGCAAAGATGAGGGCACAAAAGTAAAAAGCAGAAACAGAGGTGACACAGCAACCAGACACGTATACTAGAGGAGCAGGCAGCTCTGCACACTTTAACCAATGAAGCCACTAAAAGCTTAATGTCTGACTTGAGTATACGTCAGAACATACAATTTAGTTTTTTCCACCATATTGGATCAACTTTATAGTCCACATACTTTGTCTAAGTCTAGGTTTTGTGAAATATAACTGACATTCAAACTGACTAAGAGAATATTAACATTAGTGAAATTAAAGAAGGAAAATACTAACCACCTGGAAGTTTATGTAAAAAACAGTCTGCAATCTTTTTTCCAAGAATAACTATAGGAAAATGCTACTATATTTCACTTCATAATGTATTCTGGGTTCTTTTTTAAAATCTGACTCCACTAGTATGTCTATCCACTTGATTATGTCTTCTGTATTTTCCAAACTTTATTTTTAAAGACAAAGACCCTTGTTTTTGTTTTTTTTCAATTTACATAAAACCATCACTGAAAAGAGCAGAACTGCATTGGCTAAAGAAAGGGCAGCAACACAGAATCCCCACTACTTGTCCTACCTCTTCTCGCCTGCAACAGTGATTCCAAGATGTTTACACAAAACTCTAGCCCTCCAACCAACAAGCAGACTAAAAATCACTGAGTTAAATCAGAAGTCAAAGTCATTAACATTATAAATGCAGAAGAATGATAAAATTAGAAACTCACCACTTTGCAAACACCACTGTTAACAATTAACTCTATAAGCATTGCCAGTCTCAGCTAAAACCACTGAGTGAAAGGTACCATGAACCAGGACAGACACACTGTCTCAAGAGTATCGCCCCACAGACTTTCTACTAACTACAAAGCGAGTAAGTGAGGCTCCTCGGCAGGGGAGACACATGGGAACCAGCACCACAATCAAGTGATCAAACTTAGCTGATGGCACCAAAACTTGGCACCTGACATATCTCTTGCTTCAGTAAGAATACTTATCACCTACAAAGTATGGTATTCTTGCTAAAATGTTCAACCCAAATATGATCACAAGAAAAAAAATCAGACAAATAAAAATGTAGGAGGGACATTCCGCAGATAAAGTATCCTGGACTCTGCATAAAAAAGCCAGTGTCATAAAAGACAAAACAGTTAAGGGAATTGCTCTTGATTTAAGAGAATATAAAGACAGCAATCAAATGCAATGCATGATCCTAATTGAGTCCTCAATCAAAAAGTAAAACAGTTGTAAAACAAATTTTTAGAACTGGGGCAATCTAAATATGGTGATATTATAGTATTACTAACTGTTCGGGAGGGATACTGCTATTGTGATTATACAGACGACCCTATTCTTAGGAGACACAAGCTGAAGGATCTGGCATCATCATATCATGACATCTACAACTCAAGTGGTTCAGCAGGGGAAAAAAACAAGAAAAAGAAAAAGTGCATGTATAAACAAAGTTGGGCTAAAGCAGGTATATGGATGTAAGTACATGAAACACCGAGTTTACTCTTGTAAATATACTCTATTATTTTCCATATGAACAACTGTAAACCTACTTTTGCTCCACACTGTATGTGCATACATATAGCTATACATATCTATATAGATTTATATACTAGAGAAAGAGTACATAAGAAAGCAAGTAAATGTTGCAAAATATCAACAAATGGTAAGTGCATATAAAAGGTATGTGGATGTTTCCTTTACTATTCTTTCAACTTTTCTTTATGTTTAAATGTTTTCAAAATAACAAAAGGGAAAGGGAAAGGTCATTAACATTCTCTTAGCGCACAGAGGAGAGTAGTATTATATTGAATAAAAGTCACCTTGTAATTAAATATTCAAAGTATAACTCAAACACACATGTCAATTCACCTATAACTCCAACTCTCCATTTTCAAACAGTGCTTTCTTCTTTAAAACAAGACCATCACCAAATTGTGTATATTTCTTGGAAAAGATGACATAAAAGGCTGCTTGAACTCAATTCAACTACTTAGTAGGAAGAATAAAAAACAGATTAAGATTATTCCGGGTAACTAGTACACTGGAAGATTTGGGAGAGTTATCTGTCTGTCTTTCCTCACACAGTAGGTAACAAAGACGGGAGAACATCTTACCTCCGAAAGCCTAGAATTAGGCTGCCTCTCCAAGAAGCAAACGAAAAAGGTAATGTATTTGATTCCACTGCAAAAGAAAACAGTCATTGTTAAATTTCAGTCCAAAAACAAAAACTTAAATTATCATCTTATTTGGAAACACATTTATACCAATACCTCTTCATTCTCATTGTAGAAATTTTATTAAAATGAAAATGCTTTCATACAAAATTAACTAGATAATGGTAATATATATTTGCAATGTAAACTATCCTCTGAAAACACTTTTACTTTGTTTTCATGAATATATACGACTAATGGATTTATAAATATTCTCTCATGTAAATGACCCTAACTAACCTACGAGCATGCTCGAAGTCACCCTGGCACACACACGGAGGCTGTGTGCTGAGGCGCAGGGCGGCCCCGCCAAAGGAGAGCCTGTGACTGTGCTGCGTGGTGCCTCTGCCTTTAGAGACAGCAGATGAGGGAAACAGTCTTTTCCGGGAGCTGCGTCGGGTTCTGTTAAAACCATTCACACCTTCTCATTCTGTTCTCCACTCTGATCAATGACAAGCATTCGTGTAAGAGTGACAACCTAACGTCATAATAAAATAGGTCTTTACCTCTCTTATGTAACTGATTTCTACTGATCTTTCACTTTTCTGAGCATCTGTTTGCTCTACTACTCGTTTTGTCATTTTACAGTCTGCCTCCTTATATACTTCAGTGCTGATACGGTACGTCTGACCAGCCTCAGTACCAGAATCAGGCCTTAACCAGCAAGGGATGGAATCCCAGTGAGCACCTCCTGAATCTATGTTCTCTGACACTGCATTTTCCCTGTCACTGTATAAAAACGGCGCCATGTTATTAAGTAACTGATTTAATCTTTTCTGTATACATGCAATTTGGCTACTGAATAATATAAGATGGGCTGAATTATAGAGGAACTCATAAGTGGAAGCAAATTCTGAAGACAATTAATAAATATAGTTTAGATGAAGGTTAAGATACTGGGTTGACTAAAAAAAAAAACTCATGGGAAAAGTCACATTAGACTGTAACATTATTTGCTCATCTCCCCTAAATATGAATAAAAATTTAACCCACACATAAGAACTGTTTTAGATCACCTGTTATATCCCTTGAACAGGCAGCCTAAGGCTCAGGGTTTCACACTGCATTTGAAAATCTAAAAATCATTTAAAAATGACCTGTATTTAGTCACTCAAGGAATTAAAGTAAATGTCTTTCAGCAACCTTTAATTTGCTTGATCAAATTAATTTTCCAGGCCTCCAAACACAAACGGGGAAATATTTCCTACAACTCCACAAACTCTCTTCTCTACCACCTGCCATTCCCTGCGATGTGGTAACCAAAAAGTGCAGACCTAGGAGCTGCCTACAGTGAACACCGGCAATGACAGATCCAACTGCTTTCCAAAAACCTCTAAATCAAAAGGGGAGGGGAGGCACTGATGGAGCAAACTGAAATACTCTAGTCTTAAAGCTCCTGAAATTGTTTTTTCAAATTTAATAAGCAATCTCTTGAAAATTTATTTTTATACTATTCAAATTAGTATTTTACAGCATATTGTCACATTTTTATTCATTAAAAAGGCGACCAGAAACATCTCAGCAAGTTGAAGGCTGCTGACAAAAAACATCTAGTTTCCTTAGCAACAAACAAGTCTGAGAAATCAAGAGGCTGACAATGAAGTGGAAAGGACGGTATGATAATAAGAAAAGGCAGCTCTCGTGTAAGCACCTCATGTGCCCAGATTCCTCTGCTAACGCTTCTGTCTTCATTATGTCAGAATGGAAAATCTACATGTTGTACAGAGCAGAAGGCAGAATCAATACACTCAGCAGCCAGCATTAATACACAACTTTCACCATTTTTCACACTGAACATTTTGCCTTTTCCTTACAATACTATGAACTATTTTAAATAACACACACACACAGGTAATATATACCAATAATCTGGATTTTACAAAACTTCCACCTATAAAATAGAATATACATTAATTGGAGCTTAACTTTTAATATTTCAGGACTTAGAAACTGAACTTTGTGGGTTTTTTTTTTTTTTAAGATGTTATTTATTTTATTTTTAGAGAGAGGAGAAGGGAGGGAGACAGAGAGGGAGAGAAACAGCAATGTACGGTTGCCTCTCACATGGCCCTCACAGGGGACCTGGCCCGCAACCCAGGCATGTGCCCTGACCGGGAATCGAACCGGGACCATCTGGTTCCCAGCCCGCACTCAATCCACTGAGCTACACCAGCCAGGGCTGTGTTTTGTTTTTAAATGATATCTTTTCCACATGATCTGATCATAAAAATGCTCAAAAATGAAGACCTTAAGAAACGTCCTATTTATTAAAATGCAGTATGGTGAAAAGCACGAAGTTAAAATTAGAAAGTCTTGGTTCTAGCTAAATCACTAACTTTGGGCAAATCATTTAACTTCACTAGGGCTTTCTTCATCTATCAGTGGGGGCAATTTTATCAACATGTGACAAACACTGTAAAGCACATTTGCATTTAAAAGTACTTAGTAAAAATACGCTGTGTTTTTGTTAATGAGCACTGGCTTTATGTAACTTATAGTTAAAGCATGAGTTAGTTTAGAAAACACTTTCAGAAACAGTATCTCGTGATTTTCACAACTCCCACAAAGTAAACAAATAGATATTATCCAATAATCAGTGGCTTAAAGGTAAACAAATCTTCAGGTCCCCAGTTATACCTATCATCCATCATGTTATCTCGAATGTCCTTTTAACTTTCAAATCACATCCAAATTATCCACAAGTTTAAATCATAAACTACCTTATCAGTCTGACTTAAATAAGACACTTAAGAACCTCCTTGCTTTCAAGGGAATTACCTTGAACTACACTGAGGTAGGCAATGAGGCCATGAACTACCCTGCATGCTTTCAATAGTACCTGAAATCAGCCCTACCAAGTTCACTGCCAGTGTTGCATACTTACAAAATGATAAAACGTAGTCTAAGTTCCCATTTACTGCTTCACGTTTCAATTCAGCTTGAGAAAATACACTACTTTCAAGTAGACATCCATTTTCCTGGGGGTAAAGCACATTTCAATAACATGCTTCAGCTAAAAACACTTTAATATACTATTCAACTTTCCTGCTTTCCCATTTCTTTTTATTACCATATTCTGATAATCCTTCATTTTCTAGAACAATATGTAAACTGAATAAGTGAACTTTAGCACAGGCTCCAACATTTCAAATTAAATGCTTATCTTTAAATTCAGATAATTTATTACCCTTATAGTGCCTTCCTTCTAGAAAAAATTTACTATTGATGACACTAGAACAATTCTCTAATTTAAAACAAAATAAAAACGAATGCACGGATCTAAAATGACATTGTGGGGCATACAGCATGGTAAAAGTCAAATTCAGTTTCTCTCCAAATGGTGAATCACTATTCCCAACAGCATCATTTGTTCAAAAATCTAAGGACGTGAGCCAAAAATGAGCTCAAACACATTTACTGGGTCACTGTATAACAGCACAATACTAATAACTACTCAGTCGATAACAAATAATGAATAAAAATAAATTATGGTATATCCACACAATAAAACAGCACACAAGCATTAAAAAATAATTGGAGTTGCATGCTGTAATGACTGTAACGGTAAAGTGCCATGTGAAAAAAAGATTTAGAGAGGTAAGAATACGTGGGAAATTACCTTTTCAATATATTTTTTAACAGTAATTTATGTACAGCACAGGCTCAAAATACTCTAAGTACCATATTTCACCATGTATAATGCGCTGTGTGTAATGTACACCCATGTTTTCGCGTGTGTTACATGGGATTATGTAATTATTATACCCATGTATAATGCTCGCCCTTATTTTTCCTTCAAAAATTCTGGGCAAAAAAGTGCGCATTATACACGGCAGAATATGGTACCCAGGGAAGAGAGGTAAAGACACTCGACATAAACTCTACCTTTCAGAGGGTTGTAATTATGTAATTATTTCAAAAAAAGAAAACACTCTCATAGTAGAAAAGTCAAGGCATTATGTGACTAAGCACGTAAAAAACAGATATTCTGAACAAAATATTATTTCTCATTTAAGTATCTGGTGCTCTGCCACGTCACTTCTAATTGCATACAGCAGTTTTGAAAATGGAGAAAACGGGAAGTGCGACCCTTGCTGATCCGATGTACTTTGCACTAAGTCAATTTCTTTATATGCTCCTTCACAAAGGCCTTCCCCATTCTCACGGGGACAGGAAGTATGGGGTAGGAAAATAATGCTTTAGGGTAAAAAGTTTAAAAAAAGATTAATTAAAAAATCAATAGTAAATACACTGAGTGTATTATGAAAATTCATATAGAAGTGGAAAGCAGTATTCAAAAAGTGAAAATTACAGCTGTACTGCAGAGTGGGAGTAAGGAGCAAATATTGTCTCATTTAAATACTTTCTGATATTAGCATGCTGTCTTTCAAGACACAAAAATGCTGCTTTACTTTCAAGGCTTTTTTAAGTTTAACCACTACAGATGTTACACTAACCAGTGTTTTTTACAAAACTTTAGAAAATTGTATACAAACATTACCACCTTTAGTGCTCAGCTTAAGGACTTTTCCTTTTCTTTTTAGTTACACAAAACATCAGGGAGGAAAGGTACTCTCTTCAGGTATGAAATTAAAACTTATTTGTACTCACCTGCAAAACAGCACGAACAGACTTTATACTATCAAAGGATGGAAACACATAATTTATGTATGTTTCCTGGTTAGGATTTACTCCCATTTCATGCATTCTTTTGAGGACTTCCACTATACCTGTAAGATAAAATTTAAAGGCACAGAGATGAAGAATTTGGAATAAACTAACAAAAGATCAGAAAGTTCAGTTCATTTGCTTTCTGAATCATAATGAAGAAAGAGTACTCGGCATTTTGTCTAAAAAAGCAGTAAAGCAACAGAACTAGGAAATAAGAAAAATTCTGTAATATAGAAATGATGATAATAAACTTCCCTACTTACCTCTCACGGCAGTCATAAAAATTAAAGAAAAAAAATGTGTGAAACCCTAAAAATATTAAATAAATATTAATAGTAACCATAATGATTAATTTTTTTACCTGTCTTAAAAAACTCTAACAATTTTAAAAATTTCCTTAAATATGTAGAATAAATACAGCATAAGGTAACTATATATTCAATTTTCTAATGTCTGAAAATGGTCAACAAATGGATAATTCTCATTTTTGTACAAAACACTTCACCCAATCACATATGCATCAAATACTTTTTATTCTCTTACTTCATTTTTCCAGCAATGTTTATCAGGGGAGGAGTATATTCTGCTTACTTAGATGATCTGTGTTACTAGCATTTACAACTTACATGTATTTTTTTAACTGAAACTAAAGCATGTTTAAGAAAATCTGGTTCACACCTTCCCTCAGGTAAGTTCAGTCACTCCCTCAGCCATTCTGAGGGGTCATACCAAAGACATTTACTTCACTAATATAGTCAAGTGGGCTCCGATCCGCGCGGATCAGTAGGCTAGGCATCATCCTGCAAAGCAAAAGGTCACTGGTTCAATTCCCGGCCAGGGCACATGCCTGGGTTGCGAGTTCAGTTCCCAGTCGGGGCGTGTAAGAGATCACCAATTGATGTTTCTCCCTCACATTCATGTTTCTCACCCTCTCTCCCTCCCTTTCCCTCTCTCTAAAAATAAATTTTTAAAAAATCATTAAAAAGTAACAGTAATATAGCAGATGAGAAGAGAGAAACACTTATCGATAAGGAGAAAAAAGGTGACTGATCTGACATATCTCCATACATCCTCCTAAAAAATAAAATTCACATTAAAAAAAAGATTAAAATAATCATATATTAACTGAGATATACAGAGATCCCAAATCTCTGTGAACTTAGAAATTTTAAACAAAGACTAAATAATCTAATAAAAATATTTCAAATGCAGTCATAAGCAGGTTTACAAATCTACAGAAAAGTCCCCATTCAAAAATTTTATAAAAATTAAAACAATTGAAACTTTTGAGAAAGATATATGGTTTTAACTGAGCAACTTTCACCAACTATGAGCATTTACACTACATCATTTTAGACTCTAATCTGAGCACTCACTTCATTAGAAGCCAATTTCTTACTTTCTGAAAAGTATTCTCTATTCAAACACTTCATTCAACTACCATTTAGGCTTTCATATTGGCCCTTCCTATATTCTCATTTTTATGTTGTCTGAATATTCCAAGAGATGTACACAGATCCTTTATTTTACTAAAATTCTAAGTGGTGACTTTTCCATTTGTGCCCCAGACAAATAAACTAATAAGGTCAGCCATGAGGAAGTCATTAGAAGAGTCTTTCTTACCAGCTGGTGATGGCTAAATTTGCAGCCAGAAAAATTCTAGGATTCAATAAAAATTTGATCATCCTATTGTTGAAAACTCCTGGTTCAGTTTGATCTGACCCCTAAACACCTTTCTTTGATATCCTGAAGGGTTTTATTTACTCCACAGGAAACACTCCACCACATCCTTCATCATGGCAGCCATTACTTTATTCTGTTATCTCTACCAGTTCATATGCGACTTTCCCTGGACACAGAACGAGTTCATTGCACTAATAAAAATGTTACTTGTTTACCTTACACTAAAGAAACTATATAAAATACATACAGACATTTCCCTGTTAGATGAAGGAAGACTGTAGACTATTACTTTACTATATTTCTGGACCTCCTGCAAAGAAGACTAGTTTTTAAAAACTGTAAAACAATTGACAGTATCTTATACTCTCGAGTCAACTTTCTCAACTTTTCTATTTTTCCAAACAAAACTTTCATTGATTCTGGGAGAAAGTTGGGGAACGGGTGAAAAAGATAAAAGGGATTAAGAAGTACAAATTGCCAGATATAAAAATAGTCACGGGGTATAAAGTACAGCACAGGGAATACAGTCAATAACACTGCAATAAATACACACGGAGTCAGGTGGGTACTGGACTTACTGATATGATCACTTCTTAAGATATACGAATGTCTAAATGCTATGTTGTACACCTGAAACTAATATAATATTACATGTCAACTGTAGTTGGAAGACAAATTAATTTTTTTTAAAAACCTTCCTTGATTAAAAAAAATGGGTAACACTTTTTTAAATGCAAAATCAGTACCTAATTTTTAACAAACAGCTCAAAATTTTTCATACAATAAATTCAACATAATACTTAGAAACGTCTAGTATGGGGGTGTTATGGCATTAAAAAGCAGTACTTAAAACAGGAGGACAGAGATCTTCACATCTGACCCCACCACTACTGATGACTGGGTGTGGGATTTAAGGTCAGTCACTGAATCCCTGCAGCTCTCAGCTCTGTCGTCAGTGTAATGTGAGCTCTCAACAAGGCATCTCGCAAATCTGAGCTCTAACACTCTAAAAGAAGACAGATTCAAGATAAAGCCCACTTTTCTACCAGTTTGTTACAACTATAGAAAAAAATTACCTGAATTCTTTTTTGTGTGTAGTAAGTAGATAAAATATGGTAACCAATTCAAGTCTAGATATAGTGCTAAGGTTGAAGAAAGCAAATTTGCCTGATAAAGAAACAAACATGTAAACAGGGCTCCCAAAAGTATATTCATATCATGTAAAGGTGGACAATACTAATATATCCAAATATTTTCATGGAACGGTGTAAACTTTCTGGGGCTCAAAAATACAGTTTAAAGGTTACTTCTTCAAGCTTTCAGAACTGGAGGATATGCAAAGAGTTAATCAACTGGCATATTGTTTTCCAAAGATTTCTCTAAAAAGGATTTAGAGACTTTTATAGCCAGACACAATTAGGGAATACTTCTTTCACTATTTCCTTTAAGCCAGGAGACAGTTATATATTTAAAATAAAATTGCAATATGAAAGTCTGCTAAAAGCACTTTTTTGTTGTTTGTGCATTCTGTTTGTCACCCAATGTCATACTAACAACTCTGCATCTCATTCGAAAGCACATTATACTTCGACATAAAATGAAAAAGACCATTTTTTGTTTCCCCAAGGGGGAAGTACTTCTGTTAAAAGCATCTTTTTATGATACTACTCTTTCTGAATTACCAATAATGCAAACCAAAGAATTAGATACCGTACTCTAAAATTTAATATTTGTTCAATTCTTATTCATATCCTATAGACATCCCATGTGTACAAGGGAAAAGTATGCTAAATGCTTCAACGTACTTAAGAACCTGAAAGAGTGAGCATTTCTGTCCTTCAATCAGCAGGCTGTCAGGTCACGAGCACTCATTTTGCAGTAAAAGTTTCTCTCTTTCCTATTGTTGTAAGTCGGCTCAGTTAAGGAGAAACAAACTGCTCCACCAGGAAAACGGCCAGATTATGTATAACTTTACCTTTAATAAGACTAGGTTAACTAATTTCAAGTGCTATATATAAAATCCTAAACTATAGAGTTCTAGGAAACCATAAAAATAATTAACTATTTAAAACTACACTCACAAGTTTGAATATCAAGATCAGAAGTGAATTAAGAAATAAAATTAGCCCAGCTGGTGTAGCTCAGTGGACTGAGTGCGAGCTGGGAACCAGAGAGAGGGTCCCAGTTTGATTCCCAGTCGGGCACATGCCTGGGTTGCGGGCCAGGACCCCAGTGAGGGCCATGTGAGAGGCAACCATACATTGCTCTTTCTCTCTCCCTTCTCATCTCTCTGAAAATAAATAAATAAAATCTTAAAAAAAAAAAAAGAAATAAAATTAATGTAATTAAGATGAAAGAACTCCATTACACTTATATTTTTAAAACGCTTACATAATACTTCACTATAATTTAAATCAACTCTTATTTTCTCAGAAGATTTGATACTCAGGAATAAGTATACTTTCCCAAAGAATTCAATTAGATGTGTGCAGAAACTGTTATACCAGATCTCTGAACTATCACAAATCTGTAAAAGGCAAAACCTAACCTTGAACATTTTTCTGCTTCTGATGTCCAGCTAGCAAGGGCCAGAAATAATGAGTTCTGATAGGAAAACCTTCTTCCTTCAGAGTCTTCATTAGAGCTTCTGCCAAATCTGAAAGAGATATCATGAAATATTACAAAGCTACCTCACAAAGAAACTTATTTATGTTGCTTTACACTATGAGAATACAGTACCAGTTTTATTGGCTGCCAAAGCACAATGGAGCGTGAACTGCAAAGGAGAGGTATGCAACTGGGCTTCCTTTAACTTCTTACAGTAGTCTGTCAGCTTCTCTGCAGGCTAGGTAGGGGATAAAGAGGACACATCAGCTGGATCTACAAATATCCTACCCTTTGATCTTCTGCAAATATTCTAACACTATTGGGTTAAAAAATTTGAACTTCTCATCCTCTTCTACCCAATCATCTCACAACACAAAAACAAAGTTTACATTAAATTGGTCTAATCTCATTAATAGGTTCTTATACTTTTAAAAAACTTATTTTGCACTGGCTGGATCACTCAAGTTGGTTGGAATGTCATCCCATACTCCAAAAGGCTGCAGGTTTGATTCCCAGTCAGGGCACATACCTAGGTTGTGGGTTTGGTCTTGGTTTGGGGCGCCTACTAGAGTCAACCGATTGATGTTTCTCTTTCACATCATTGTCTATCTGTCTTTCTGTCTCTCTCTCTCCTCCTCCCCATCCTTCTCTAACATCAGTAACATATCGTCAGGTGAGAATTAAAAAAAAATCTTATTTCACTACCTATTACACTGTCTACAATGTAAAAATGGACAGAATACCGTATTCATAGTCACACAGTGCCGTAAAAAGAAACTGCCGAAGTCACTCAGACCATCTTCCTTAGATACAGGACATGCTAATAAAACTTGCAATGCTATATCTTCCAATTTTTCAGTGACTAAAAGCAAAATAAGGTTCATTGCATCTGGAAAGAAAATAGATGTCTTTTGTTACTGAACTGAATAATATTTTTACATTGCAACCAATATGAAAGACAAACTTAGGAACTAACTACAAACACCAAAAGGATATAATAATATTCTGAATAATAATGAAGCACTTCCAAATCAAAACATTCCCATGTATTCATTAACACAAGTTTTCCAGTTTATTAAGCTGCCTTTAAGAGTCTTATGTTCAACTTCTGGCCAAGATGGAGGTGTAGGTAGACACACTGTGTCTCCTCGCACAACCAAAAGACGGACAACAAAAATTTAAAAACAAAAAACAACCAGAACTGACAGAAAAATCGAACTTTATGGAAGTCTGACAACCAAAGAGTTAAAGACACAATCATCTAGACCGGTAGGCGGGGCAGAGCCCGGTGCATGGCCAGACGGTAGTTTGTGAAGTTGAGCGCACAAGGCTGAAACAGGGCGGGGGCCACGGCTGGCAGACCCGGACCCAGCAGGACCAAGGCCAATGGAACAAATAGTCCTGCATTCGCGCACAGATAAACTGGGAGAAAAAAGCTGAGGAGCAGAGCAGACTGTACATTCCAGTGCTCCAGCATGGGGAAATAAAACCTCAAACCACCAATTGAAAACACCTGTGGGGGTTGAGGCAGCAGCAGGAGGAACTCCTAGCCTCACAGGGGAGTTTGTTGGAGAGACCCACAGGGTCCTAGAACAAGCCCACCCCTGTAGGAATCAGTACCAGAAGGGCCCAGTTTGCTTCTGGGTATTGAGGGAAGTAACTGAAAGCTGGCAGAGGGAGGAGAAAGCACCACTGTGCCCTCTCAGACTCCTCCCCCATATACAGCATCACAACACAATGACGTGGGTTACCCCGCCCTGGTGAACACCCAAGGCTCTGCCCCTTATATGTAATAGGCATGCCGAGAGAAAAAAAAAACGGCCCAAATGAAAGAACAGACCAAAACTCCAGAAAAAATACAGCTAAGCCACGAACAGATAGCCAACCTATCAGATGCACAGTTCAAAACACTGGTAATCAGGATGCTCACAGGATTGGTTGAATTTGGTTGGAAATTAAATGAAAAAATGAAGGTTACGCTAAATGAAATGAGGGGAAATGTGCAGGGAACCATTAAGAATGGGAAGGAAACTGGGACTCAAATCAACGGTGTGGATCACAAGGAAGAAAAATACATTCAACCAGAAAAGAATGAAGAAATAAGAATTCGAAAAAATGAGGAGAGGCTTAGGAACCTCCAGGACATCTTTAAACGTCCCAACATCCGAATTATAGGGGTGCCAGAAGGAGAAGAGGAAGAGCAAGAAATTGAAAACTTATTTGAAAAAATAATGAAGGAGAACTTCCCCAAGCTGGTGAAGGAAATAGACTTTCAGGAAGTCCAGGAAGCTCAGAGAGTCCCAAAGAAGTTGGACCCAAAGAGGAACACACCAAGACACATCATCATTACATTACCCAAGATTAAAAATAAGGAGAGAATCTTAGAAGCAGAAGAGAAAAGGGGACAGTTACCCACAAAGGAGTTCCCATAAGACTGTCAGCTGATTTCTCAAAAGACCTTATAGGCAAGAAGGGGATGGAAAGAAGTTTATTAAGTCATGAAAGGCAAGGACCTACATCCAAGATTACTCTATCCAGCAAAACTTTCATTTAGAATGGAAGGGCAGATAAAGTGCTTCTCAGATAAGGTCAAGTTCAAGGAGCTCATCATCACCCAGTCTTTATTATATGAAATGTTAAAGGGATTTATATAAGACATGGAGGGTTATCAACAGGGGAGTGGGAGGGGGAGAGAGGGGAAAAAAATACAGAGAATAAGTAGCATAATCGGTAGGTAGAAAACAGACAGGGGGAGGTTAAGAATAGTATAGGAAATGTAGAAGCCAAAGAACTTACGTGTATGACCCATGGACAGGAACTAAAGAGGGGGAAAAGTGGGGGGGGGTATGAGCTAGAGAGGAATAAAGAAGTGGAAATGGGACAAATGTAATAGCTTAATCAATAAAATATATTTTTAAAAAAACAAAAAGAGTCTTATGTTCATCTACCATAACCCCAACTGTCAGAGAATGCCGTTTTCATCATGTAAAAATAGTAATTCAGATTATCAGAAAAATCATGAAAGTAAAAAAATTTTAAACTACCTGGAATATATCTTCTTTCATATGCAATTTTGTCCAAAATTTCTGAGACATATTGAGGATACCCAGCTTTACTGAAGCTGAAGATAATTTGCAATAAATCACGATCCATAAGGTAAAGATCAGACTTCTCCACCTTCTCCAGGGTCTATAGACAATTCCAGAAATTAGAAATACAAGTTAGAAACCAGTATTAAAACACCAAGATTCTGTTTTAAAACTTAGGAACACATATCATCTAAAGATTTGGGACTTCTTTTATAAAACAGAAATATTCTACTTCAATGCTGCTACAGTAACAACCAAGGTACCAAACTCTAGGAATTCTCTTAGCAATACTATTGTCTATAAGAGACATCTTTAAAAACAGATATCTGTTCTTCTGCTTCATGGAAAACATAACCTAAGCTTGTACAAATGACTTTTAAAGTAGGTTTATTTATACAACACAAGTCATACCTGCTTAACATGGTCAATGTCACCCTTCTCAGCATATGCATTCAATAAGGCCAGATACGTATCTGGACCAGGCTCGATCCCAGCCTCTTTCATCACTGTGAGAATATTTTCTGCATTCTCCATATCTCTGTAAGTTAATTCAAGGAAAATAAAACAGGTTACTAGAATACTGTCAAAGGTAACATTATCATTCAGTCTAAACTGTTATTACCTATGCTCATTAAAATTAAAAATTCTTAAGTATCATTTAGAAACATGGTAATATCAGAAACGAAAAAAATATTATTAAACTGGCTATAGGCTTCTGAAATAATAAAAATCATAAACATCTCAAATTTTTACAGTTAAGTTTTCCAAAAGAGAAACCAAACTGTATCATAATTACATATACATTAAATAGGGTGCATTCTTTCACTAGGTATGTTATGACTCAAATTTACCTTTTTAGTGAAGAATAACATTTAGTAAGTTATTCTTCGAAACAAAAAATATTTTTCAGGGCACCAGCAGATCAGTTAATAAATTTTATAGTCAGTTATTTTTTTATCAGGCCCAATTTTCAAAACTAAACATTTTCAAATAAAAGTTTTATGAAAACTGATAAATTTAAGAATATGGTATTTTTAAAACGTGAAGGTTCTATCTCACACACTCAAGATTTTTTTGAGGGGATAGGTAAACATGGTTTAAGAATATCCTACAGTATTTTCCTATCAATTTAAACCTCGCTTGAGAACAAAACCTCGGGTGTACATTACCCAGCTCTCGCGTGCCCTGTGACAAGGGCACTGAAAACTGCCTCTGTGATTGGAAGGTCCTTAGTTTTCATAAATCCAAGAATCTTGCTGCATAAAAAAGAAATGAAAATACTCCTTGGAATTAACATCAAAGACAGTCTCTATAACATGTACACATAAACCCCCGTTCCTTGAAATTATATCAATACTCCTAAAGTATTCTTATTAAAAATAGTATGTAATTTTAAAAAATCTGACTGTTTCTTCTATACTACTAAACTAACCTTTAAAAAGCATAAAATTTTATAAGATTCACTGAGTTAAAAATGAGGTTATACATTTCCATTTACACCTTACGTCCTAAACCCCCTAACCAAAAGTAGTAATAAATTTCACACAAGCAGAAAAATGTCACAACTGATTTTGTATGAGTCAGTGAGACAGTTTTATAAACGAATGCAGTTTAAATGGCTAAGAACATTTCCTTTAAAAAATATCAATTTAAATAAAATAAAGCCAGCTTTATAGTTCAACAATTTAAACCTCTGCTTCAATAAATCAAATTTTTAATTAAAATATTAAGTTTTCCTTATCTGTCACCTCTTACAAAACTTTATATTGTACATAAGTCATATTACCAAATATGCTAGATTAAAATACTTCTGAAATAATTTCCCTTACTAAGAAGAGACTCAATAAAAGAGAGTGAATCTATCTAGGATTACAGGACACACGTTTGCTTGTACATACTTTTATAGAGTTCCCTACCTGGCACCTTCAATATCTCCTGCATTACAGTAAGCAGCAATCAACCTTTGGTATGTTACCTGTCAATGAAATGGGCCAGTTAATGTATTTTTAATATTTCTGGGTAAAAAATAAAAAATAGTGAATGTGACCAACAAACATTTCAATAGCAACTACCTACTCGATTTGGCTGAATGTTTGCTTCTTCCATTTTTGCCAAGAAGTCAGTTGGTGAAAATTTATGTTCGTTTTGAAGGTAGACTTTAAGTAAAGCATTATAGTGACTTACATCATACACAGTACCTACAAATAAAATTTAAATCGCATTTTTAGAAAAGCACTCAAAATCACATTCTTTATCACAACTAAAACATGTGTACTTAAATCTAACAAACAAAAAGAGGGAAATGGCCACTGCCGTAGTCCACCCCAAACTTAGCCCCGCAAGTACAGAAACCCTGTGGGCGCGGACGGCAAGCTACACACGCAGGACACGAATTCTGAGTTGCGTAGTGTTGTAAGTAACTGCCTATTCAGACACTAAGGGGTCTCTTACTTATGAAGCACAGTGTCCGCTCCTGTTAGAAAATGCTGACATTACCTCTGTAGCTGAAGTGACTGAAAGCGTTTTCCACATAAAGCAGGGCTTGCCACGTGACAGGCACACTGAGTGGGACGGACTGTGACAGTAGCTATTTTACACAGGCAGGGCTGTGCTGGCAGTTATGCTTATCACTAACCAGGCCACTCAAAGCCTTTGAAGGTTCCGCTTCCACTCCACTCTCAGTGGCTGAACACATTTCTGGTCTACGATCGTTAATCACCTGCACTCCAGTGCCCTTTGCTTTCTCCCCGAGTCCATCTTCCCTAAGGCCACATCGGGTAGGGTTGCCACTCAGCCTTACTCTACCCGCTCATGGCATCATGGTCATCTTATCAATCTGGTGCTAACATGTTTTACTAAATTTTCATGAATAAAATTTCATATCTTTATGTACCTGCCTGTGGCCAGTTATCTGTATCAGTTTGATATTCAAGGCAGCAGAGATCTACTCCACTAAATTAACATTTGCTTTTTATCTTAGTAGACATGCACAGTGCTTACTATGTTTCAGGCACTGTGCTAAGTGCTCTGCACACAGAGGCTCAGTTACTCTTCACAACAGCTCTGAGGCGAGTACTATTATCATCCCCATCTTATGGATGAATAAAACTGACTTTTACTTGTCTAAGGCCACATGGCTAGTAAGTGGCCATAAATTTTAACGTAGTTGGTCTGCCTTGAGAGCCCAATCGCTTATCAACTTTAACACTTTATACAGGGCCTTACAGAGAACCATGTAATTCAACATCTGCAATATGATCATGCAACAAGGTTACCACACACAGTGTCTAAAAACTTCTAAAAAACCATGAAGTCAAGCTGAAGAACTCTCATAATGGCTGGCTACAACTCTATGGCTGAAGAAAATTCTATTCTATAATTTTGTAAAGGTATTTACTCTAGTTTGTTGGAGAAGCTGGGGAAACTTGCTCAAAACCCAGATGAACACCTATTCTAGCTTTTCATATAGGCTTTAGTCAAGATTATTACTCAGTGTAACTCTACTGAGTTTCATTTCCTTATTTCTCCTACACTGGCATAGTGTTGTAGATGACAAAAATGCCTCTGAGAACTTGGTAAAATCTGAATCCCCATGTTTGCTATTCTATCTGGTTAATTTCATGGGTCATTTCTAATTCAGACTTGGAGATAAAACTCTAGAATGAAGGGACTTAAACCTTAGTTTGAAAAAGGGACTGATTTAAAGAGTAAAAAATAAAGACCACTCAAGAAAAGATGAACAACTTGAATAAAAAAGTTAAGGAGACTTAAATATTATCCTGGCGTGGCCAAAGAGGTACACCGGAAGTAATTCAGTAGCTCACCCTGGAACTTTGGACACGTTACCGAGTATAAACCAGCCCTTACAGCGTTACAAGTCTGTGGGCAAGAGTCATACTGGCAATCTGCTAGGCTTCTGGCAATACTAACTGTACAGGCATTTATCAAGTGTGATGTGCAAGAAGAAAGCGTCATGGCATGCGCCAAGAGGAAACAAAGGTATTACGGATTCCACTCTCAAACAGGATATGGAGGAAAGACACCTTTGTGAACAATCACAATAGAAAGTGTTGTGTCCACCTTTCTATGGACGTGTTAACAGTATGACTGCTGTGTGAGGCCTTTTTTGTATTTTAGAACATAACTTTTTTCACAAATATTTCTCTCAGTTCAATGATTTTTTAAAAATTATTTGACTTATTGATAAATAGACATTTCTAGTTTTTATAGTCAATTCTTTACCTTTACGTTTCTGTTGCTTTTACATTTAGTAAACCCTTTTCTATTACAAAATATTTATCACATCTGTTTTTAAAACTTTTAAAAACTGAACTTGTCAACACAATTCTTTTTTTAAAGATGTTATTTATTTTATTTTTTAGTGAGCAGAAAGGAGAGAGAAAGAGAGGGAGAGAAACATCAATGTGTGGTTACCTCTCATATGTCTCCTGCTGGGGACCTGGCCTGCAACCCAGGCATGTGCCCTAGACTGGGAACTGAACCAGCGACCCCCTGATTCTCAGGCTGGCACTTAACCACTGAGCCACACCAGCCAGGACTTGTCATCATAATTCTAAATGAATTCAAAACTCTGAGGTGAGGCACTGTCTTTATTCTACATGCTTTTTTTTTTCATGTAAGTGCTACATATTTCTTGAAAGATATTCCTAGATATTTTATATATGTGACTACATTTGAATATTTTTATCCACTTAAGTTTCTAAGTAGGAAAAGTTATGGCTTCTTAACCATTTAATATTTTCAACTACTTTACTGTAGGTTAATTGTATGGGGTTTTACGGGTAAATAAGCACATCACCTAAAAAATAATAATTTCTAGTATTTTTTCACATCTTATCAATATTTTATCGTTATTATACATAGTATTTATTAGTTGTTGGCTTTAGGTTTTAACATGTGAAAGAAGCATCCATCTATTCTTTTAAATTTTTTAACTCAGTAATGAACATTGAATTTTATCAAATGGTCTTTTGAGCCACTTTATTTTTTGAATTGGTACTATGTTTACAGTTCAGAATTGAAAAAGTATAGAAAGGGCCCTGGCTGGTGTGGTTTGCGGGCTGGATTCAGTGGACTGAGTGCCGGCCTGCAAACCAAAGCGTAACGGGTTTGATTCCCAGTCAGGACACATGCCTGGGTATCAGGCCAGGTCCCAGTAGGAGGCGTGTGAGAGGCAACTGCATATTGTTGTTTCTCTCCCTCTTTCTACCTCCCTTCCCCTCTCTCTAAAAATAAATAAAAAAAATCTTTTTTAAAGAAAAAGTACAAAAACGTATAGAGTAAAAATTGTATCTAGTGTCAATCATTCTTCCAGAAATACTTTAATATTGTGTGCACATAAACTTATAAACATTTTTCTTCAAAATGATAGCATATTATACACACTGTTCTGCACCTTAATTTTTATTTATATTTTGGAGAACGCCCCACATTAGCATCTGATGCACCCCTTCATTTTTTTAACAGTTGCACAGTATTCCACTTTACGGACACTCCATAATTTATTTAACCAATCCCCTAGAGAGGGACATTAAAATTGGTTCCAATTTCTCACTGTTACAAACAAGCCACAATGAAGAATATCCTTCTGCAAATGTGAAAATATCTGCATCTCAATTCTAAGAAATGGAACTGCTTGGTCTAATGGTATGTGCATTTATAACTTTGACAGACCAAAGGCCTTTTTAGTTTGTTCTTTTGCTCTTCAGCTCACCAAAAAAGGAATACTGTTATGAAAAACTATTTTATTCTTAATGCCCCTAGGTGTCGCTCTAACTCACCAAATAAATCATATTTCAAAAAAAAATTATGAATCAAGTAGCCCTTCCATAAAATTATAGCATTTATGCACATATTTTTTTAACTTAAGGGAAAAAAATCTACAGCTTTTATACACATCTCATAGTCAAATAATCATACCCAATTTCTGAAGTTTGTCCCATATCCTATGAGCCAATTCTGTCCTCTCTGAAAACTTTAGTTCAGGTAAGAGAGAACCACAACTGCGCAGTAGAAGCAAGGCATGATTACCACCTGGGCACCCTATGAAAAAAAAGATTAATGGGTAACATTTAAAACAGTACAATATCACATAAGTATCAAATTTTAAACTGTAATCTGTAAATATTCAAAAATCTCTTGATTCCTTAAAGATATTATTAAGAGACTACCTGTAAACTGGAGAAATCCTATCCTAATCCACAAGTATAATTTACAATGTTACAAAAAGTTCTAAGTTTTAAAAAATTAGTCTGATTTCTTAAGGCAGCTAAGGTTACGAGTCTGTATAATTTGCAAGACTACAGACTACAAAAATACACAACCTAACTTATAAGCAGTGCTTACTGCAATTCAGCAGCTGTTTCTCACTATCTCATGAAACGACACAAAGCAGTACAATTAAAAGCCATGAATATCAATTTTAGGTCTATAAACAATTGCAAAATAACATAAACTTCCTTCTCCCTCAGCCAAGTCCTTTATCAAAATGTCCCTGAAAGCTGACTTTAAAACAAAAACAAAACGAAACCACTGATTGTATGATTCCATTTTATAGAGCATCCAGAATAAACACATCTATATGAATGGTAGGGACACTAGCGGTTGCCTAGGGCGGGCAGGGGTGGGAGGGTTTTGGGGCTGACGGGGATATGGAGTTTCTTTTCGGGGTAAAAGAAATGTTCTGAAATGGACTGTGGTAATAGTTGGCCAACTCTGAATAAATTAAACAGAGAAAATGAAAAACATGATTTTAATGCATATTAATTATAACTGACACTTTTTTGGCATCCCTCATCATTAGACTCTACAGCTCCTTAATGTGACTGAAATCTATGCACGGGCTTTAGGAAGCTGGTGACCACTCCAAAACTAGATGCAAAAGTACATGTGTTTACCTGTGGGCTCGTGTGTGTGCAAGGGGTCACGGGAGCAGAGGGCTTATGAGCGTTCATCAAATTATCAAAGTTGAATAAGTGACTTAAATAACTCTTAATAGCTAAGTGAAAGTAAACGGGAAGTGATTATCAATGTTTCTGGAAATCTGACATTTGTGATCTTAGGGAAAGCTAATATTATATAATGGAAAATAAGAAAAATTAGCATCTTCTAAGAAAAACTACCACTGAAAGTGACTCTTTTATGAACTGGGGAAAGCAAAAAGGCACTTTTTATTTGATTTTTAAATAAATATCTGAGACAAAATGTCTTACCTCAAAACTTTGCCCTGATGAGTTGGAAAGATTACAATCATAACACTGAATCATGATCACTAGACGTAACAAAACTAAAAGTATCAAAGAGCCTGCCCCAAACAACCACTTAGTAAAAGTTCAAACTGTTGACCAAAAAAGCTTAAGATACCTGAGTGACAGGCGTTATCAAAGACTTTCTGCAGGAGAGTCCTTGGGATGCGGCCAGTTCTGCGGACAGAATTATCCAGTCTCATCAGAGCCCAATCAAATTGACTGGCGTTCCTTCTTGGAGAAGATGTGGGCTCCTCTGGAAGATAATTCTTTTTTTCAGCAGCAATGGCATACAGCCTGGCCTGGCTCAGTGGCCCTCTTGAAAATGAAACACAATAATAAACTACATGAACCACTATCCATATAGGTCATCTTTTTGAGCAATATTTATACAAAGCTTTTTATTAGTTACTAAATACAAACATTCATAGTGCACCAGCATTTTGCTCAGGGTAGTATAAACTGGTAGGAAAGAAAGTTTGGACTGTTGCTTTAAATAAAATCACAGGCACACATACCAACTGTACGCAAAGTAAATCTCTTGAATAATTATTTGACAGTGCACTGATAACCTTTCATATGGAATCATTTCAAACTAAGACAATAATATGGTGTGTTTTAAGTGTTGTTTTTTTTAAATATCCCTTAACCAAAAGCAGTTTAATAAAGGAAAAATGAAGCAGTTTATGCTACAGTGCTCTTTTCATGTCTACAAATGAGAAAAAGGATCTAAAATATAACTAAATTTTTGATAACTACCTTCAAATGTTTTCCAGGTTAAGCTTATTAAAAGAAGACCAATGCTCAAGTTAAAATTATGCAATTTTTTAAAACGATCATTCAGGACAAAAGAATTCCGTGTATCTAGTGATACTGTTTCATCTCTCTGCTTTCTATCTGTCAAAATGATTAACTGTATACTTTTCTCATTTTTTAACTACTGCAACCATCAAAAATAAAACTAGATCTCTGGTTTAACATCATTTAACATTGGGAAATCAAAAGGGAAAAATGTTCGTAAGTTAGGAAAGGTCAGACTAGTACATGTGTGTTTATTAAGAATAAACAACCTTTAAACCACTCAATATCTTAATAGTACAGGTCTAACGTGCAAGCCAAATGCTCTGAAACATGAAATCAGAGGTAGCCCATTCTGTAGAAATACAAGCTGTACCTGATGTACAAATACCAAACTTAAAAATAATCCCACGTGTGAAGGAAACCATCATTAATCTTTGAATTGAATTTAAACTCTTCCTCTGCATTTGAATATCATTAACATAAAATTTCCAACTCAGATATTTATATATTTATTCCAAAATATTTTAAACTTTCCAACAGCGGCCAGTAAGTGCAAACAACTAAGTAGTATACACTTAAGTACATATGAACTAAGTATAATATAAAGATACTCTACTTATTAATCCAAGAATGCCTTCAGAATTATAAACATATGTGCTCTGGCATGTGTACCTTTTTTACCACAGTCAATTACCAAAATAAATATCTATACAGTAAAAATTTTAATAATAAAACTGTTGAATTTCTACCTTGTCATTACCCTGGAAAGCCAATCACAAATTAAATGATCATTAAATGTGATGCCGCGGTAAAGAAAGCTACACCAGCAGTTTCCCCACAAGGTTACACAAAACCCTGAGACACAACTGATACTAGACCGAAGTGCTGCCGCTGGTCTGGGGCATGTCGCAACCACTCCGGCCATCAATGACTCCACTCACGTAAATGAACAGAATGAAATGAAAATAAATGGGAAAAACTCAGGACACTAACTAAATAAGACGATGTCACATTTAGTTGATTAAAGTCTGTTAAATGGGCAAAATTAATTAAATGCTAGATTATTACCTACAAACCACAGAAGATATACTCCTACATATATTTATTCCTTATTTTTCAAAGGTTTTCTCTGCCAATGTATCTGGCTACTAACTAGGTCAGCTGTTACTAAACTATGTCTTTGTTAGTCAAGCAAACACAAAATGACATTACTTTAAATCACCCAGAATAATGTGTCAAGTTCAAGTGAGTGCACAGTAGCAACTAAAGCTGATTAATACACAGATTTCAAAATTGTAATGAAGTATATTTGCCAGAGTTTTTTATACAAAGCAAATCTGATAAACTGTGAGAGAATAAAGAATATATAAAATTAAAATAAACCTTTGTTAAAATGAGGTTTTAACATGTTAGCATCTAACACAAAACAAAATTTAGGCAGGAGACAGAGATGTTAATAAATCAGTACAGCCTTCTGAACACTCTAATGCTATTCTTCTTATAAAGCTTTAATGCAGCCGTTACACACAAGTGTGTAAAGATTAGCTTGGCTTTCATTACTTTAGCTGAAATATGAACCTGCTATAAAATGTACTGGGGTAGAAGAAGGATTACATATTTTAAAGCAAAGGATTCCTCAGTCTTCAAAAGGATTCTTGAGCGCTTACCCAGTGGCAGTGCTTTTTACATTTATTATTGGGCCCAGAAATTATTTTTAAATTCACTGAACACATTCTAAAGCAAACAAGAATTTCGTAGCCTGGAGCAACAGCTATGTTGTGATAGAAACAAGTCCAGGGGTTATAGCAGGTCCATGCAGGTGGCACCTACCCACTGGCTGGGACAGCTGGAATGCACTGCCTTCAAATGCCAATGACCAAAACTGATGTAACTCCATCATAAATGGCTCAGGATCCCTCCTAAGACTCTGGCATATATCACTAATATTCAGGTTACCCATAAATTTTCTCTCACAAAATATGGCATTTAAGAAGGTATTTTTCTCATTTTTTTTAAATTGATGGTGGTGATTTTGATTTTGACTAGTACAAAAAAATAATAATTTCATACTTGAGTGTATTTCAAAAAGGTATAAAAACCAGATTATTATAAGCAGGCCTCCAATGTCGAAAGGCTCTGGCTTTTAAAAACTAATGCTTTACTTTTCAAGGCATATTTAGGTTTACAAAAAAATTGTCCAGAAAGTAGTTCCCCTATACCCTCTTCCTCCTCCACCCAGTTTCCTCTATTAGCATCTGGTATTAGAGTGATACGTTTGCTATAAAGGATCAGTATTGATACATTATTAACTAACGTCTACAGTTTACAATAGGGTTCACTTGTGTGTATGTGCACATACACATCTATGGGTTTTGACAGACACATGAGATGCATTACAGTACCATACAAAACAGTCCCCGTGTCCTAGAGATGCCCTGTGCTCCACTACTCTTCCCTCACCCCCTCCACCTGAACCCCTTGCAAAAACTTTTTATTTGTCTCTATACTTTTGCCTTTTCCAGAATGTTAGAGTTGGCCTATGCAGTATGGAGCCTTTTTCAGATTGGTTTCTTTCACTTAGCATACATTCAAGTTTCCTCCATGTGTTTTTGTGGCTCCACATAGCTCATTTCTTTATTAATGCTGAGTAATATTCCATTGTATGGAAGTACCGCAATTTGTTTATCTGTTCACCTACTGAAGAACATATTGGGAAAATTGTGAATAAAGCTACTAGAAACATGTGTTCAGGTTTTTGTGTGGATATAAATTTTCAATTCTTTGGGGTAAATATCTGGGCTGGATCATACTGTAAGTTTAGATTTATTTTGCTTCGCGAGGAACTGCCCAACTGTCTTCCAAAATGGCTGTACCAGTCTGTATTCCCAGCAGGAATGAATGACGGTTCCCCACTGCCCCACGTCCCCAGCATTTTGTGGCACAGATGTTTTGGACTTTAGCCATTCTAACAGGTATGTAGTGGTTATTTAATTATTATTTTAATTTGCAATTCCCTAATGACATATGAGGTTGAGCTTATTTATCTTCTGCATGTTCCATTGTTGAGTTTTCAGAGTTTTTTGTATGTTTTAGATAGTCTCAGTGTTTAGTTTTTCAAGTAAACTTTTTATTAAAGTGTTATTCATTCCTTTTTAACTTGGAATCTCCACCAAACTAATCACACCCGTTCTTAAAACTCTCCCTTCCCTATTCTCCTCATCCTCAATGCTGTTATGAATCAATTCAGCATCACTTTTGAGCTATCAGAGTTTAAAGAAGGATGCAAATAGGATAGGCATTTCATTTTACCTCCAGGTAACAGAAAATTATGACTATAATCCTACTTTTACAGATAGGAAAACTGAAGCACTTTGCCCAAAGTCATAGTAAAAGCTAGTTAATGACAGGATGATAGGGCCAAAATTTGTACTCGGGTAGTCTCATTCTGAAATGAATTCAACACAGCGGAAGGGCATTAGGGAAACTAATCTGGCTGCAAAAGGGTTTCACATTGGAAAGGGGTAAAAATCAACCCTAGACAGGGAAGGTGAGACTAGATAATGGAAAGCTTCCAAATGGCTGATAAGGGATTGGGGTTATAGGATATGCTCATAAAACATAAGACTGATTTTCATAAAGCTGCTCTTGGCTAATTTTGTAGTACCGTTCTGTAGGTAATGGGGATCTCAAACGTCACTTAGGTTCTCACCAATCTCTTAACTATTCCACTTGCGTTTTCTGTAGCCTATTGATATGGTTGATTACATCAACTGGTTTTCAAGTGTTGAGCCAGCCTCGCACACATGGAATAGACCCAACTTGGTCACCGCATATAATACTTTTCATATATTTTATATATGTACTGATTTCACTTAAGTTCTAACATGTTACAAATGCAAAAAAAAAAATGACTCCTCCTAAAAGTGGTTGGTACTCCTTTTATACGGCTCCACTGCTGCCCACTCGACCACCGCATTGTTCTCTGAAGCTCAAAATCGTAGGATAATTACTTTATTGCTCAATCCCTCTCACCCTTCTTACCCCATGTGCCAAATCCTTCCAAGCAAGGTAGAAGTCAGTGGAGAACTGGGGGGCAGCAAGAATGAAGAGAGAGGTACCATTCAGGAAGCTGCCGCAGTGCAGCCCCGGTGAGAGACTGATGGAAGCTTAGACCGCGGTGCGCGCTGGAGACAGGGGAGAAACACGTCTCACCAAAGCCATTGCCTGATTTAACCAAAAGTTCCCGGCAACAAATCACACCACACGGTTTGTTAATTCTCACCTCCCTGTGGTGAAGAAAATTTCACACAGAAGTGCTTACTTAATCCTCTGTATATATCTTACCCTGTTATGTGTCATTTTCTTTAACACTGACAAGCAGAAGCTTAGAGCAGGCTCTACAGCCGAGTGGAAATACGTGAGCTTTAATAGTGTGGGCTTGAGTCCTACAGCCCAGAGTTCAAGCTCTGCTGGTCTCGAAATGTGTGACTTTGGCCAAGTTACTGCAACTCTCTCTAAGCTTGTATCATCTGAGAGATAACAGTATCTGCCTCACAAGACTATCACAAAAATGGCTGAAACATGCAGTGTTTCCCAAATATCACACTTCTGCTAGGGAAAACGGTTTTAGATAGCACATTGACAAAGACTTTCCATTTTAGTAGTTCTATTTATTTTAATAAATATTTTAAAATAACTATCACAGCAAGCTCTTTATTTTACTAGCATTCCCCCTTAAGACAAACTTAAGTTATAAAAATGTCAGTTTAAACCTAAAACCAATGTCGATAAAAACATTAAATATAAATAATAATAGTTTAGGTAGTTCTCAGATTTGGCAAAAAAATTCTAAAGGCAGTACAGAAATGCCCAAAGTCTGGGCAACACTGGGAAGGAGTATATAAAGAACCTGGCAAACTAAGTATAATAAATATTAACTAAATATTTACTAGAGCATTTTAAAATGTATTAGCAGAAAGCATAACATTTATTTTAAAAGGCCTATTTAAATCCAGGCTATACTATTTAACAATTACGTGGCTCTGGGAAAGGTTTTTGGTCTAAGCATTAGTTCCTTTGTCTGAAGAAAAATACTGGCCTGTAAGGATCGCATTTATATACATATACACACATACATACACACACACGCGCGCGCGCTTCCCAACAAAACAGCACTCAATAAAGCTCTTACTTTAGACGGTACTCAAAGCACACCCGTTGATCGGCCTTTTTTCCTAATCTTCTGCAGAGCTGCCACAGCCAGCTTTCTCCCTCAACTATTCTGCAAGACATCTTGCCCAGTTTAGCTGTCCCGCAAACACAGCTTTATGCTTTATGGTAAATCACAGAATTTCGGACTAAAAAAAAGTGTGCAACCCTTCTACACTTTGATAACAGTCTCCCGGCTTGAATCACCAATGCGTTCCTTCCCCCCGTCCAGATGTCCCGTCCACCTCAGCCTCCTCCAGTTCATAGGGATGTCTCAGCTACAACAGGAAGTGGTGCAGTCAGCCGACCAGGCTGGGGCCTGTAATGTGATGTGGATACTCTTCTAAGTCTACAAAGTGAGAGTGAGATGAAGCAGATTATTCTGAAGATCCCTTCCAGAGTTACATTCTGAAACCTTACCATGTGCTTACTTACCTGTGACAGTCTTTAATTCCTAAATGTATAATGTATCATGTACTGTCTTTTTTTTTTAATGTTTTTATCCTTAAACACTTCAGAACTGGGAATCACAGTAGTTGGACCCCAACTGGAGACACTGAATAAATCAGTTCACATTTCTAAGCCTCAATTTCCTACTTGTGTGCTTCAGAGGAAAAGATTAGCTTTGAGATAAATCAGTTTGGAAGTCAATCCAGATCAATGGTTGGCTCAGAGGTGAAGATCACATATTGTCCAATGACAGAATTATGTAATTTGTGTAATATCAACCCACAAAACACGTTCACACAAATACACTTTGAAAACAGTAAAGATCTAAACTAAAGGTACTATTGTTTATATTAAATCTCCAACTTTGCTCTTCCTAATTCTGCTAACATCCTTACCAACCTCTTGTTCTCTGTCTCTCAAGAAGAAAGGAATTATCTTTCCTCAGTTCTGCATCAACTAGTTGAGGCCCTATTAGCCCTAACCTGTAGTATCATTGTTCTTCCTGGTTGGTCTGTCCCTCTGCAGCCTCTCTCTCTCCATCAGCCTACGTAAACTTTGTCAATACGTGCATCTCTCAAAACCCACCAAAGGCTTCCAGCCATCAAATGACCAACTTTCTGATCAACCTCGGTAGCTTCAAAGAATCAAATGGCCTTTGCAATACCAACTTCCACCAGACAGTTTCTTCATGCCCTGTGACTCTGTCTAGTTATTACCATGCGTTCTCTCAAACTCAAGTGATCCCCTACCACAAACGTGACTGCTCTTCTGAAATACCACAGTAAGTGGCTCTCCTCTCTGAAATGCCAGTGAATTCACCTTCTACAGGCAGCACATATGAAATAGCTGTACTGTGCCTATCATAGCCCTCCGTAATTGATACATTTATACATATAAGGAGCAGAGGCTGAATCACAAACCCAAAGGATCCAGACATACTCTTAATATTTGTTGAGGTCTTTTTTAATGAAAGGAAAACAAGGGGAAGTTTTCTTTCCTTCCAACGTTAGAAAAAGTCACATAATTCTGTCATTGGACAATATGTGATCTTCACCTCTGAGCCAACCATTGATCTGGATTGACTTCCAAACTGATTTATCTCAAAGCTAATCTTTTCCTCTGAAGCACACAAGTATTATTCCAAAAACTCTCACAAGAAATATATAAGCAGCTTCTGATCCAGAAGTGTGAGAAAAAAAGAGTGTGAGAGAACAAAAGTATTGCCCCTCACCCTGACTGGGTGGCTAAGTTGGTTGGAACATCGTCCTATACACCGAAAAGTTACGGGTTCAATCCCCAGTCAGGGCACACACAGGTGGGTGCAACCAATCGATGTTTCTCTCCCACCCCCCTTTATCTCTCTCTAAAAATCAATAAACATATCCTCAGGTGAGAATTAAAAAGAAAAATGTTGTTCCTCACCTCCCCACAGAGGATAGGGTAAGAGTTGGTTTTTAAGAAAACATTTGTTTAAAAAAAAAAAAGTGCTGCAATAGGAAAATGAAGAGTAAGACTAAAGAATATAAAAATATATCCTTTTTGATGCTCCAATTTTGAAAACAATAAATTCTAGTAATTTCCCTTAATATTGTAATACTCATCTTTCCTTCTCAGACACAACATTCCTAGAAATAAAGGTCAAGGTGAATGTGTGGAAATCAGCTACACTGCATGAATGAGTTAAGTACCCCTTCAAACGTCTACGCCTCTCACAATACTCGTTCCTCAGTGACTAAGATTTGCATTGATATAGTCAACTCAAGGCAAAAAGAATTAAGACAAAGTTCCTGTCTTCAAGGAACTTACAGCCAGGTCTGGAGTGCTGGTGGGTACACGTATAACCATGTTAAGAGATGTTTTAGTGACTCAGGCTGTGAAAGAAAGCACAAGAAAGGAGCAGTCAAATGAGAGCAGCAGTCGAGTCAGATTTAACTTGAGTAGGGGGAAGGGGAGACAAATTCCAAAAGTGAACAACACATTCAAAGGCAAGCGGATACACAGCATGGGCCACCAGAGCCTTGCTAGTCCACACGCCAGCAGCATCTTATCATCTGGGGGCTTGTTAGAAATGCAGATCTCAGTCCCCTGCCTAGACCTACAATCAGAACATACATTTTTAAATAAGATCCCCAGGGAATTCTGATGCTCATTATAGTTTCAGAAGCCCTGCTGACTTCAAAACAGTAATTTGGTATGACTAGAATATATTGAGTTGACCAACAAGTTCATTTGGCTTTTTTCCATAAGATGGCTCTAGAAGCACTTAGTTGTCTTTAAGTTCATTCGAAACAATTTTGTTGGACTGTATTGGGACAGCTGTCTTACTGGCATATATTTTTAAAAAACTGATCAACGTTGGTGAATTTCTGTGTGGCCATTTTAATATTGAAGATGGAAGAAAACATGCAACATTTTTGGCATATTATGCTTTATTATCTCAAGAAAGGTAAAAACACAACTAAAACACACACAAAAAATTGTGCAGTGTATGGAGAAGGTGCTGGGGATGACTGAACGTATCAAAAGGAGTTTGCGAAATTTCATGCTGGAGATTTCTCGCTGGACAACGTTCTATGGTCAGGTAGACCGTTGACATTGACAGTGATCAAGATGTTAATTGAGAACAATCAATGTTATACCACACAGAAGATAACTGACATACTCAAAATATCCAAATCAATAAAGTTATTGGTGAAAATGAAAAATGTGTCTTTTATTTTACAGAAAAAACTGAAGAGACTTTTTGGGCAACCCAACAGAATACCATGGAAAAAAGTAGTAAAAAGTGAGGCTCCAGAGGCATCTCCAGATCATGAAGCACCTTATCCTGGACCTAATGGAAGCCATCAGTGTCTGACTGTAAGGAAATGACATGATAAAATTATCAGGGAGACCAGGGATTAATGTGGGGGCTGGAGGAAGAAGGGATTCATTCCAGATGAAGGAGATCCAACAGGACTCACCCATTTGTGCAATCTACACATAGGGGGAAGGTGTCAATGATAATATGAATGAGAATCTTGAAGAAACAGAAATAGCAGTATTCATGAAGAAGGAAACACGTGAGCAACAGTTTTGGGAGGAAAGACGAGTCTAATGTGAGACACGATGGGTCTGAAGTAGTTCAGACATGTACTGTAGTTCAACCAGTACATGTCTAACAGGCAGTCTATGTACAGGAGGAGAAATAATGCCATCATCAGATAGATAGGTAGGAACTGACACCCCCAAAATGGAAGGATTAAAAGAATTTAAAAAATGACTAAGGACAAAACCCCCCAAAACATCAGCATTCAAGAAATAAACAGAGGAAAAAAGGAAGCAGCAACATGAGTGAAAAAAATCCTAAATAAGAGGAAATCAAGAAAGACTAGTGTCACTGATTCCAAGAACAGGGTCTCATGAAGGGGAAATGGGAAACAGAGTAATAATACACCAGAGGTCAAGGCCTTGAACATCGATCATCCCACACATGTGTAAGTGATTAAAAGAAGTTATATATATCAATGATAGACTTAAGGATGATTTTTAGTTCATTGCTTTCCCCTGTATTTTGCAATTGTACCTCAAGGCACATGAGTCTTATAATTCAAAAATATACAATAAAAAGTTAATAAACAAGACAACGATGGCTTTTGCGGTGGTGAGTACAATAGGTAGAACAGTGAATACAAAGTGAGGAATGAAGGATGGGAGCACAGACCGGGAAGAAAGATTGGGAAGCATCTAGAGTAAGTCCAGATTCCCAGGTAAGGGTCTGTCTTTCAGGTGGGAAAAATCTAGGCGTGCTTAGAGGGTGAGGGATAGAACATTGCACAGAAAAAGTTTTCAGTGCCCAGTAGAAAAAGGGAACAAACACTTCTTTACTTGCTATGAGCTGAGCACCACAGAGGTGAACAAGTCAAAGTTCTGCTCTCATGCAACTCATTTTCTACTAAGAAAACAGAGAAAAGATAAATAATATCAGACAAATCAGATATGCCTTGATAAAACGAAAAGAAGGTAGTTTTATGAGTGAGTGTTGAGGTAAGGCTTGCCTGAAGAAAGAGCATATTCCCTGGCTGCTGTGGCTCAGTTGGTTGGAGAGTCGCCCCATAAACCACAAGGTCACAGGTTCAATTCCTGGTCAGGGCACATGCCCAGGTTTCGGGTCCTGGCACCCCCTGGGTTTGGGTGCATACTAGAGGCAGTCTGTCGGTGTCTCTCTCTCACATCGATGTTTCTCTCCCTCCTTTCCCCTCTCTGTAAAATCAATAAGCATGTCCTTGGGTGGGTGGGTGAGGAAGGAAAGAAGGAAGGGAGGGACGAAGGAAGGAAAGAAAGAAGGAAGGGCGGGCGTTTGAGTTCCAAAAGACAAGAAATCAACTTTACAAAGAAGCAGGCCTGTTACCTTTACTTTACAGATAATGAAACTGAAGATCAAAGAAGATTTCGCAGCAAGTTAGTGGAACTCAGGTCTCATGACCCAGGTTCTCATGAACACCCAGACTTTTTATAATACCCTTTCTACTAGACTGGGTTCCCTCACATGCAATAGAAGATGAATGATAACAGTAGGAGTAAATGGCATGCCTTTCTTTGTCAAAAGAAACTTTTTGAAAGCCGTAAGATGTAGACCTGCAAAAGCAGAGGCATGAAGGTTAACTATTGAGGCCTAATGAGGAAATCTAGGCAGACACCAGATTACAAGTAGGTTACATTCCAAAATTTGTAACTAAGTTTTTTAAGAAGTCATAAAACATTTCCTTCATATAATTTTACATAGAGAGTAGGTTTCCGGGATGGTCCACAAAGATCCATGTAATCACAGTTACTATTATATAACTAATAAAGCACTTAGTAGGTACCAGGTCCCATGTTATGTGCTTTACACAAAATTCTACCAACACTATTACTATTCCCGCCTCATAACTAAGGAATAGGCCTGGAGATGTTAAGTAACTTGCCCAATGGCATTATGCAAATAAAAAGAGAAGTCAGCAGTCCGGCCCTGGCCTATTCCAGCTCCTTAGCTCTTAGTCCTTATGCTGTCTCCCCAAATACCTTTACTTTAAATACCAGTCATTCCAAAATCAGTTTTCCCCCAAACCTAAAACCTCAGTGCCCATCTTCCCTTCTCAGCTGGTCAGAACACTGCTCGAGCTTCCTGTTCGCCTCTCGGCACCCAAAAAGTCTACTATCATATCTATCTCTCCAGATAAACCTGAATCCTTGAGGGCATTTACTCACACGTGACACCCAGTGAGAATTTAGTTTGCCTTTGCACCCCTCAGGCCCCTCAAGAAGTGCCTTGCCTGTGTTCATTCATTCATTGACACTTACTGAGCCTACTGCGACAATTCCCAACCCAGATCACACCCTCGTAAACACTGGAAAGAAACTCCAAGAAAATTCAGGCAAAGCCCAAGCTAATCATTACTAAACGTCTATCTCTAAGCTATCCCTAGCTCACCCCAAATTCCCAACCTATTCTTCCCCTACCACAAAAAAATAAATAACACTCGAAAACTAACTCCCAGCTGGTTACTACTTATCACCAATAATGCTTGCACATGAGACAGATCACAAGCTGGTCAACCCCAGGGACAGGAGTAGCACCCGACCCTCGCAAAGGCCTTCGAAGCCCCTCTCAGCTGCAAGGGCTAAAGGTAGCCCCAGGACAGGATCCAAGCCGGAAACAAGCCATGCCCGAGGCCGTGACCTTCTAAGGCGACCAACCCAGTCACCCGAAAATCCCTGGTGGGGAGCACGGTCTGAGGCCCCGGGATACTTAGCCCTGGAGCGGGGAAATGAGCACGAAGAGGACACAGGAGGGCCCCGTCCCCCGCCAGCGACAACGATCCCGGGAGACATCTGAGCTGCAGGCGGGCAGAGGCACTCACCCGGCGACAGGCACGGCGCGAGCTGCGGGCTGACAGACGGCGGCGTGCGGCCGGCCCGGGCAGCCTGCGAGGAGGCGCAGGGACAGCGGGAGGCGCGGAGCCACCCCGGCACGGAGAAGCCAGCGTGCGGGTCTCAGAAGGGCTGCCATGGCTCGGCTGTCCCCAGTAGGTTGCACGTTCCGCCAGAAGGACAGGGGGAGCACGTGACCTCAGGGTCGCCGGCGCGGGAGAGACCAAAGGCCGAGCGTGCCAGACGTAAGGGGAGGCAAGTGTCGCTTTAGCTTAGAAGATGTAAACACCTGCGTCTCCGAGGAGCTACGAGCCCCGGGCCCCATTTAAATGACAATGTGGCTTGATTTGTTATTTAGTGGAGTTTCTCTCTCGGCCGTCTGTGTATCATCTTAGCTAGTGCAGCCGCCCCACCCCTACGCTATTCGGTTGGTAGAGTCGGAAGAGGTCGACTCCTCCCAGGTTAGCGCAAGGGCTTGCGGGGGGCCAACTACCAGAACGCTCGAGAACTCTCGCAAACAGCCGACTGTGAAGATCCCGGAGTGTGGAGCCGTTCTCTGCGGAGGCCGGAGTCCCCGCTCGCGTTCAGTGGTTGCTGCTGCGCGCTGAAGTTGCCGCGCCAACTCAGAGGAGCGCTCCAGAGCTTTCAGAAATGTGGGACAGAAAAACGTTGAGGACCTTTGCGCTGTGCTAGGGGCCTCTAAAGTTACATAAAACGTGCTTACCATTATGGGGGCCAGGGGCCAGTGTAAAGGAATACACAGGTCCAACCCTAGGTGCATAAGCAGTACCTCGCTTTAAGAAATAGATGGAGTCTGTCAAAGACCGTATAGTTTTAAATCTGGAACTAAACTCATTATCTTCCCCAACTCCCACGCTGCTCCTTCCGCCAGTAAATGCACCAGCATCAGAGGTAAGAGCAGTGTGATTAAGAGTCTGCAGCCAAATCTGGGCATTAAACAGGAGGCTTTTGCTTTCCCAGGATGTGCAGTCTGGAAGCGTTCCCTGTGCACACGTGGGGAGCCCGGAACAGGTTTCCACGCCCTCTTCGCATAGCTGTATCCTACCCGTTGCCCGGTGAGCATTCAGAAGTTTCCTCTGGAAGCCCTCCACCGTCATTACCCGTTTAGCTGTTTATCCGCCTGGACAGCTCTTTGAGACCAAAGACTGTGACTTTTTCTTGTAGCCCAAGCACATACTCAGTGCCCGGCACCCAGTGGTTTGCATTATTTACTGAGTAAGTGTATTTTGAGATTATCTAGTTCATCTCTCCTTTGAGAGATGAGGAAAATGAGATCCAAAAAAAGGTTCAATGGTTTACTCTGGGGCATGCTATTACGAATTAGGAATATAATTTATTTATTCACTCATTCAACACATTTGTGGAACACATATTCAGTGCCGGACTCTATTTGAGATAGGGATACGGCAGAGACCAAAACAGACCAAGTCTGGTCTCTGATTAAGCATTCCAAAGTTTATTGGGGGGAAGAAATTAGAACTGTGATGTAAAAGAAATCGGGGTGCAGGGATTGAGGAGGACGTGTGGCCCCTTCAAAGAGGAGAAAGGAGGACAGCGGGATGTGAGAAAAGAGCAAAGCAGGGAGGAGAGGGATGATGGGCATAGAGGGCAGAGGTAGTTGGAGGCCAGCTCAGGCAGGGTGTTAATCTGCCACTGTAAGAGCTCATTTTCCTTCAGAATGAGATAGGAAACCATTGTAAAATTTGGTGTGTTGTTATGATGTGAATCCATTTGTTGTTTTAAAGGATCGCTTTGGCTGCTCTTTGGAGAGGTGATTTTAAGGGAATAAACACGTAAAAGTAGGGAGATCAGTGAGGAAGCCCTTGCAATAAACGAGAGATGGTAATGACTTGGATGGCCCCGCCCAGTTGGAGGGGTAGAGGCGGGTGAGATAATGAGAAGGGGTAAGTTTTCACGCGTATTTAAGTAGTAGAACCTGGGTTTACTGGTGGACTGGCTGTGGAATGTAAGTCAAGAATCATTCCAAAATGTTTGGCCTGAGAAAGAGGGAGATGGCACTGATTAAAATTGGGAAGGCTGAGGGAAAACAGATGTAAAAGTTGAAATCAAAAGTGATCTTCTGGGATGTTAAGCTTGCCATTAGACATCCAGAGGTCAAGTTTGACTAGGAAATTGGCTATATGACATACAAGTCCAGAGTTCAGA
Source organism: Micronycteris hirsuta (assembly GCA_004026765.1). Classification (NCBI taxonomy): domain Eukaryota; kingdom Metazoa; phylum Chordata; class Mammalia; order Chiroptera; family Phyllostomidae; genus Micronycteris; species Micronycteris hirsuta. The sequence goes on from PVJI01002338.1 coordinate 147,482, forward strand.
GTCAGAGATACATTTGGGAATCTACAGCCCATACCTAATATTTGAAGCCATGGAGCATCTAGGAAGAAAATATAAGTAGACACAAGATGAGATCCAAGGACTGAGGCTTGGCTTGTCATATTTCAATAGTTAGAGGATGTGAAAATGAAAATCCAGCACTTGACATGGAGAAAGAATAGCCAGAGATGTAGGAGATCTTCCAAGCAGCAAGTTAAGTGCTAGAAAAAATATGATGGGCAAAAGCAGGAGCAGTCCTTACCGTTACAGAGCTTACATTCCAAAGAGCAAGACAGGTGTTAATCAAATAATCACACTAAATGAATTATACATTGAAGGGTTCTGAAAAAGAAACATGTTTCCATGAGAGTATACCTCATCTGGGAGTCAAAAGGTTCCCAGGGAAAGGATCCTTAGGTTGGAATTAGAAGATGAATAGTCGTTAGCACATGCAAGGTGCATATGTGTCTGTATGTTTCATCTGTGTGTGTAGAAGAGAAAAAGTGGTGTTTGCTTGTTTTTCAGTGCAGACTTCCCAAGTTCTCAGATCTCTTTAGATTGTAGAAGCTGTGACAAAGTGGAAGAGAAGTCCAAGCTGATCATCCTTAGTTTCTCCCTTAGCTTATTTTTT